>JAPDNY010000003.1:116117078-116167861 GCA_029375565.1 Gekko gecko | reverse complement strand
CAGAACACTGCACAAAAAGCATTTTGATATAAGTGTGTGCAGTTACATCAAGATAGATACAGGTGGTCAGCCATGTTGTTCTGAAGCAGTAGAACAAATTTAGAGCCCACTAACAGCTTTAAGACCAACAAAGTTTTATTCGAGGTATGAGCTTTCATGTACATACACACTTTTTCAAATACTTTTTCGCATGCACACTAAAGCTCATACCTCAAATAAAACTTTGTTGGTCTTAAAGGTGCCACTGGACTCTAATTCAGTTACAATCAAGGTTGCTTTCCCCCCCAATGTTTTATTAATGCCCATCAGTGGAGTGGGAAAATGCATATAAGTAAAAGGAACTGAGAGCTGCGAGCAGACAACACAGTTGAGAAACAATAAACAGAACCATAAAAGACCCTAAATGCATCAGTACTTCTCCAAAAACCTGATGAAGCAACCAGGAACACCAACATTCTGAGAGAAATATGGACAAGGAGTATTTCAGAAGCAAACTCTGAACTGAACCTTATATCACCCCCCCAAAAAAAGTGCATTCAAGGTATGTTCAGAAGCTAATTTATTTCCCTTCCTATTTGCTGTTCAATTGAATAAATGCACCTTTGAAAATAATCATCCCAATCGCACTTTGAAAGAACCCTATTGTTGAGAAAATCTAATTGGCATCTATAGTTGGTGTATAGCGAGGAATTCCTGGGACTTTTGGTAAGTCATATTTTAAGTTATCTCTGCAAGAGGGCATGTATGTGTGTTGGGGGAGCAGACTTGGGATGCCAGCCTCCAGGTGGGACCTGGGGATCCCCCAGAATTGCAGCTCCTCTCCAGACTAGAGAGCCCAGTCCCCCTGGAGAAAATGGATGCTTTGGAGGGGGGACTCTATGGCATTGTACCCCACTGAGGTCCCTCTCCTCCCCAGGCCCCATCCCCAAATTTCTGGGAGTTTCCCAAGCAGGATCTAGCAACCCTCCCCTCATCCCCCGCTGGTAGCCAGAGGAGACCTGGCATCCCTAGCAGACAGTCATGGAAGTGAGCATGAAGAACGAGTGGTGGCAAGCAGCAAGTGGGTGGCACTCTCAGTGGGCAGGGGAGGAGAAAGGAAACAGTATAACAAGCCCTTGAATGATGATCTGCAGCAGTAGAGCCGAGATCAACCATCAGCATTCTACCACAACCCTGCAGCCTTGGGCTTAAGGTAAAAAAGGATGGAACCCTGGGTTGTTTTTCTTGGTAGACAGAGCCTGGGTTGTTTTCTAGCCCTGGCAAGGCACCTCTCCCTTGGGCCTTTTTAATTTTAAGAATCTTTAAGGCAAAAATAGAAATACAATACAAGAAAAAGTCACTGAACTGAGGTGTATAACAAACATTCGTAATAACCAGGACGCCAGTCCAAGGTGTAATACAGCCTGAATGAGCAAGTGAAAGAAGGGTGGTCTAAAGAACAATATTTCTCATAATGATTCTGCAGGTGTTATATCCATTGCTGCAATTGAGACCGTTCAGGTGGGATGAATTGCTGATGAGATAAAAATTCAAGTAGTGGGTACCATTTTTCATCAAAATTGGATTTGCTAGGAAATAATAGTATTCTGTTAATTTTATCAGTGATGTTTTCCTTAATATATTGGTCCCATAAGTTTTGGAATGAAACATTCAAAGTTGGCACAGATTGGTCTTTCCAAAGGGAAGCTATTGCTGTCCTTGTGGAAATTATCAAAGTATCTGTTAAGTCTTTATGCACCAGAGAGGGAAGGTCACGTGGCCAGTAGTTAAGAAACAACACCTCCAGTAGAAGAGGAACCTCCATGCCTGTTATTAATTTTCGATGGGAGAGGACTGTTTCCCAGAAATCTTGGATTTTATCGAACTGCCACCAACAGTGATTCCTTCAGACATAGAGGCCTTCTCTTCCCACCTGAGCCACCTACCTTCTTATGGTGGAGGATGCCGCATTCCCTCTCATGTTGTTTTCTGCATGTGGGTGGCAATGGGCTCAGGTCAGGGGGCATGGCTATCAGTTAGCTGCTTGCATCTCTGTCATCGGGGTGTCATTGGTATACCGTGCCATGATTGGTGGTCTTCTGCAGGGTTGCTGTGAGCCCTATGGAAGTTGCTAAGCTCCCTTTACCTTGGCATATGGTCTTTTACTTTCTTTCTTTTTTTAGGGTATGTATGTGTTTGTGAATGCCTGGAAGTCTAGCACTAGTTTTATCCATCTCCGCACCTTCCTCCCAACCTGCACCTAGGGTTGCCAGGCTCCAGAAGGCACTTGGAGATTTCCCACTGTTGCATCTGATTTCCAGATGGCCAAAATCAGCTCCCCTGGAGAAAATGGCTGCTTTGGCGGGTGGGCTTTATGGCATTGTACCCTGTTGAGGTCCCTCCCCTCCCCAACAACAACAACAAAAAAAAATTTATTCACAACAAAAGCCAGCACTCTAATACAACAGTCAAACTAACTCAAACTACATTCATACAACCACAAGCATAAATGAAATATATAAAATTAATATCAAATAGAACATGCATGTAAAGCATGTTAAGTCCTATAACAAACTACATCTATTCATCTTTCACTAGCAGCTTTCTAGTCCTTACAGCTAACCAGCCAAATTTGGCAAGTTCAGCTGTAACCTTGGGGCATCTACTTTCTAGGAGGTTCTTCAGCAATTGCATCCCCTCCCCAAAGTTTCTCCCCAAGGCTTCAACCCCCCCCCCATCTCCAGGTATTTTCCACAGCTGGCAACCCTGTTAGGCTGTGCCTACACTGTAACTCAGTTCCTCTATCCACTGAGATGTCTGCAAGCCAACCTGGAAAATATGTCATACCTGATACATGAAAAAAAGGTATGAAAGGTGTGGGCTTTGCTGTGTGATATGAGTAAGACTGAAGTGTGGAACTTCCAAAAAGAAGGAGGAGATTGTCCTAAGAGGAGAAATCTGGAGACAGACAAGGGGTGATTCTGCACTGGCTTTTCTCTCCGTTGTTTTACCAAACCCATGTTGGAACAGAAAATCCCCTCTGCATTGCATGCTGCTTTCACTTTCTTTGATCATCAGGTTTTATGGTACCCAGAATACCAGAATTTTATTGTGTATATAGCCAAAGGCTGTCACAGTACAAAATCAGGATAGTAAAAAGAAAATAATTCTAATTGTACATAGGTAAAACAGCAATTAAAACCAATTTTCATACAAATAAATACGGACCAGTTATA
The DNA here is from genome assembly GCA_029375565.1 of Gekko gecko. Lineage (NCBI taxonomy): Eukaryota > Metazoa > Chordata > Lepidosauria > Squamata > Gekkonidae > Gekko > Gekko gecko. The sequence continues at coordinate 116,164,646 of JAPDNY010000003.1, read as the reverse complement.
AACAGTAAAATTGTAAAATAATAATATGGTACCCTCTACACTGCGTGCAGCTTTCACTTTCTTTGATCATCAGGTTTTATGGTACCTCCTGCATAGATTTATGGCCATTCAGGACTGACCGTAGTCAGTATGGTGTTGCCCCAAGATATCTGAATGTGTTTTTGAACTGCACCAGTTGAGAAACTGTGGAGTGAAACCCAGATGCAGAATCGGCCAAGGAATGACACTTAACAGGAGAGAAGGCACTATCCTCACTGTCCTAACTAATGTCTTCCTGCTGCCACCTTCAGGGGCTTCTTCTCATCTTCTTTGTATACCAAACATTGTCTTTTCCAATACGTGCATCCCTTCACCTGTGAGCTCCACTTCTGTAAGACACATACCCACCCATTCCTGCCTCTGCTTTATATGTGAGGGGGCATCAGACAAAAACACTCCAGTGCTGCTGAAGAGTGAGGACACAGATTTCACCCTTCTGTTGCCTCATTCTGCAACATGTGGTTTTTTCAGCAATGAAAACAGGCAAAACAAAAAGTTCACTAGTTGCTGTAGATTTTCCAGGTTGTGTGGCCTTGGTCTTGGCATTGTAGGACCTGATGTTTCACCAGTAGCTGTGACTGGCATCCTGAGTGGTATAACACAGAAAGATGGAGTACTCTCTGTGTCAAGGTGAGCAGAAAAATGGTAGGCAGGTAATTTATATCTCCCCTGGAAGGTGGACTAGGGCTGAGTAATTATCTTGTAGTAGTTCTCCAGGCTATGAACATGCTTTCCTGAGGATGGTCTTTTGTCTATGGATTGTCTATGTCTATGGAAACAATCCATAGAGCAACTAATGAACTCCTGCCGTGAAAGCCTTCGACAACATATCAAAAAGATCATAGTTAACAGCATATGGCGTATTCTTCTGTGCCTAATTCCCTCTCACTGTTCTCCTTGCAAAAGATGATCCATCCAGAAGAGCACTGGACCACTCTTCTGGCCCTCACCTGCTCTATGGTTTTCTTCCTTGGACACCTTGGGATGAGTCAAGACCTACCTGCACCACCTGAAGTTCCAGAAGAAGATGCTCCTCCAGAAGTATGGGACGAGTTTCTCAGAAAAGCTAATGAATTTATCATTGCATGTGAACAAAGACTTGCAAAAGAACAAAAGAGGTATGAGCTGTTGCAAAATAATCTTACGGACTCCATATATCTTCTTCCTGATGCCCTACATCAGAAGTCCCCCCCCCCGGCTCTCCTGAACAATTCTGCTTTAAATAGTTTGTGAAAGGCCAGGAGCAGGGAAACCTTCTTGACTTCCTCAGGCAGGACATTCCACAGGGCGGGGGCCACTACAGAAAAAGGCATGTGTACCTGCGGTTTTGATGAGGTCCTTTCTTGCATTGCCAACTATGGATTCCTGGAGATTGTGGGGTGAGGTATGGGGAGGGCAGGGTTTTGGAAGGGGTGGGACCTCAGTAGAATGCCACTTCCAAACCAGCGATTTTCTCCCAGAGAACTGATCTCTGAAGTCTGAAGATCAGCTGTAATTCTGGGAGAGCTCCAGACACCACCTGGAGGTTAACAACCCCAGTTGTCACCCATCTGGCCTCAGATGACGAGCAGCTAGTCTGAGGAGACAGTGTTGACCTTGACAGACCAATGGTCTGACTCAGGATAAGGCAGCGTCACACGTCCATGTTTCAAAATAATTTATTCAGTTGCTTTTGCGTTGTAAATGCAGACATTGGTAAGAGAGTAAGCATGCGCTTGAACAACAGTTGGCTAACAACATCTGAGTAAAGACTGGGGGGGGGATCAACAGGATCAGTAAATGCAATCCTTTCTGTTGAGGTCTGATCCCCCTGGTAACGATGATCACTTTGTGGAAGCAAAGAAGAAGTAAGCAAGATGATTTTACAAATGCCAGATTTCCTGTTCATGCCCTGCTAATATCTTTATCTTCTCTTCCATCTCCTTGGCTTTGTCCAGTCTGAACCACAGGCTCTGATGTCAGTTTGAGGGGCTGTCCCCCATCCAGAAAGGCCAGATATTCTCCATTGTTCTGGCCACAGACTTTTGTCCCTTCGGTCAGCAATATCAGCACATAAATGGACATACTGATACCTCTTGCTGTCTGGAAGCAAGAAAGGTCTCTGCTGATGGACCTCTTGATGGCATCTGGATTTTGGCCCCTGTGTGACACAGAGTGTCGAACTGGATGGGCCATTGGCCTGATCCAACATTGCTTCTCTTATATTCTCAAAGAATTAGGGAGGGGATGTGGATCATTGGTTGAACATACGGTGAACATGCAGTGGATCAGTCCCCAACATCTCCAGATTAAAAAGGGTCAGGTCGTAGGTGATGGGAAAGATCTCCATCTGAGACCTTGGAGAGCTGCTACTCATCTGAGCAGATAATACTGAACAGTGGTCTTATTCACTTTAAAGCAGCTTCGTGTTTCAAAGGAATTTGTAAAATGGCTTTTGCTGTCTTACATGCAGTTGTTATTTGCAAACTGAGTTAGCAGGAAGTTGAACAGGTGGCTAACAACATCTGAGCTACAGGGGAAAAGAGAAAGAATCAGTAAATTCAATCCATTCTCTCTAGGATTAATTCCCCTCACAAATATATTCCTGTTGTGATAAAGAAGACAACGTAAGCAAAATCATCCTAGAGATTCCAGATTCCTTGTTCATGCTCTACTGAAACTACGTGCTCTACCACTGTCTTGGTCCTCTCTGTTTTGAACCATGGGCTCTGATCTCAATCTGACTGGGCATTTCCCACCCAAAAATGCCATCTCAGGGTGACCACTCCACCGTTCCCAAGAGTGAAATTACCAGAATCCAAGAATACTCCAGTGGTTTCCATTGCCTGCCTGTACCTTCTGGATGTGGCTGTCCAGAGACTTTTGGCTGGTCTTTCTTGACTCTTCCCTCAACACCTGGACAAACATCCTGATACCATTTGCAGGCTGAAAGCAAGATGGCATTTCTATCTTGAATTAACAAATAGGAGAAACATACTGTTGAACAGAACTGACTAATGACATCTGAGCAAAGGGAGAAGAAAAGGTGCAATAAATCCAGTGCTTTCTCCCTAGGTCTAATACTTACCCCATTTGGGTGATAGGGAAAGGGTAAGCAAAATAATCTTATGGACTCCTTATTTCTTCTTCCTTATGCCCTACGCCATAAGTCCCCAGCCCCCTTGAAGAATTCTGTTTTACATAGTTTGTGAAAAGCCAGGAGCACGGCAACCTTCTTGACCTCCCCAGGCAGGACATTCCACAGGGTGGGGGCCACTACAGAAAAAGGGATGTGTACCTACGGTTTTGATGAGGTCCTTTCTTGAATTGCCAACTATGGGTTCCTGGAGATTTAGGGGTGAGGAATGGAGAGGGCAGGGTTCTTCCCCATTTTTTAAAAATAAATTTAATTTCTCTGAATTTCATACCACAATCTATTTGCATTTTAAAATTGCAGGCACAAAACATTACAACTCAGAGCCAGTCAGAAAGTACCAGAATCCTAGAAGATTCTAGCCATTCCCATTGCCTGCCTTCACCTTCTGGATGTTGCTGTCCAGAGACTTTTGGCCGGTCTTTCTGGACTCTTCCGTCAACACACAAACGAACACCCAGATAGGTTTTTCAGGCTGAAAGCAACATGGCATTTCTATCTTGAGTTGTACAAGCAGGCATGGCTTCCAAAAAGTGAAAGCGTACTGCTGAATATAACTAATAACATCTGAGTAAAGGGCGAAGAAAGGAGGCAATTAACCCAATGCTTTCTCCCTAGGTCTAATACTTATCCCTTTGGAGTGAAAGTGAAAAGGTAAGCAAAATAATTTTACAGACTCCACATATCTTCTTCTTGCTCTGTTCAGATCGTCACTGTCTCCAGCATCTAGTTGGCTTCATCCATTTAGGACCTTGGGCCCTGATCTCCACCTTGGGGTATGACTGGGTGATTCTCCCTCGTCATGCCAAAGTTTCCTTTTCTACCACTCAGTGCTTCCTTGGGGAAAACTGCCAGAATCCAAGAATATTCCACCATTTTCCATTGCCTGCCTGCACTAAAATAAACACTAGAAATGCAAGAAGGCATTTCTATTATTTATCTTGAGCTGTATTTACATGGAGCTGAATCCTCCACTCTTGAGCAGGTGGTTGCTTCTCAGCTCCAGGAGCCCTTGGAAGTGACTGATTTTCTGCACCATTTCTGTCTGACTTCACACTCAGGGTTTGGAACAGAGACTGCTTTGGTGGCCTTGGCTGATGACCTCTACTGAAAACTAGATGGGGGATGTGACCTCACTTGTTCTTCTGGATCTCTTAGCAGCCTTTGACACTGGCAACCATAGTGTCCTACTGAGCCACCTCTCAACCTTGGGACTGGGGGAGTATCATGCTTCAGTCCCTCATGTCTTACCTGGGGGGGCAATCAGAGGGTGGTGCTGAGGGATTCCTACCCTGTCCCATGGCCTTTGACCTGGGGAGATTCATAGGGTTCATTTTTATCCCCCATGCTGTTTAATATCTTTGTGAAGCCCCCGGGAGGGGAGTTTCTGCCTTACATGTCCTTTAGTTTTCGCCCTGCATGGCTACTGTATGTAAGCGAGTGGCTGAATAAGCTGATTGAGGGGCCAATTGAAAGAAGGCCCTGATAGAGAGAGAATGGGTCAGAGAGCTAAGTTTTTAAAAAGAAAAACCTTCTCAAGTTGAAGCAAAGATGACATGTTATGTTGCTCATGATCCTACAAAATCCAGCTCTGCTTTTCTTTTCCACCTGATTCCATGGATGCTCTTGATGTTCTGAACCAGTGCTTGGAGTCAGTGCTGGATGAGGGTGAACCAGATGCAACTTGATCCTGACAAGACAGAGGTTTTCTGGGTTTGTAGAAAGGCAGACCTAGTGACTTGAGATCTCTCCTGTGTTGGATAGGGTTATACTCCCCTTGAAAAAACCGGTTTGCAACTTGGGAGGGTAACTCAACACAGCGATCACTTTAGAAAACCAAGTGGCTGCGATGGTTCAAAATGCTTTTGCCCAAATTCAGCTGGTGCATTAAGTGTGTCCATTCCTGGGTCAGTCAGATATAGCCACAGTGATCCGTGCCTTAGTTACATCCAGACTGGACTATGGCAATGGACTCTATGTAGGGCTACCCTTGAAGAGTGTTTGGAGACTGCAGCTAGACTGCTGATTAGAGCCAGCCATTGAGTAATGTGACCCCAATACTACAGCAATTGCACTGACGACCAATCCACTCCCGAGCCCAATTCAAAGTGTGGCTTTTGACCTTTAAAGCCCTAAATGGGTTGGGACTGTATATCTGAAGGACCAACTTCTCCCATATTTTCCTGCCTGGGAATTAGGAGCACAGGGAGGGATCCTCCAGACTCTCCCATCAATCAAAGGCACTCATTTGGTGGCTACAGGAGAGAGGACTGTTTCAGTGGCAGCCCAACAATTGTAGAACAGACTCCCCAGGGAAGTGCACCTGCACCTGGGCCCTTCACTTTTGATCCTTAGGAGACGGTTGAAGAGGGTTTCATTTGGGAATGCATTTGGTTAAGGTCACTAGCAGTCCTTGACTGTGATTTCAATCTTGGTCTTAACGTTTTTAATGTCTTTTTATCTCATGTACTTTCTTCTCTAAGGAAGAAAGGTGGCTAACGAATATTTTAAATAAATAAATACGAATAAAAAGGAAAAGTGTATCATTGAACATAAATTACTAACAACATCTGAGCAGAGGAAAAAGAAAAGGTGCAATGAAATGAACGTAATCCTTTTTCTCTCTAGGGGTACTCCCATCATGTCATGGTAAGGAAAAAAAAACTTTGCAGATTCCATATTCCTATCTTTACCTTCTCCACCATCATTTTTGGCCCTGTCCATTTTGAACCACAGGCTCCACCCCAGTCTGACTAGGTATCTCCCCCCCAGAAATGCCAGGGGTCATCCATCTTGTGGTGACCAATCCCCTAGGAATGCCAGACTCCAGGTGGGACCTGGGGATCCCCAGAATTATAGCTCATCTCCAGACTACAGAGATCAGTTCCCCTGGAGAAAATGGATGCCTTGGAGGGTGGGCTCTATGGCATTGTACCCCACTGAGGTCTCTGTTCTCCCCAGGCTCCATGCCCAAATCTCTGGGAGTTTCCCAACCTGAATCTGGCAACTCCATCCCCCTATCCCCCACCAGCAACCAAGGGGAACCTGGCCTGTTGCCGAGCAGAAATTTACCAGAATCCTAGACAATTCCAGCACTTTCCATGGCCTGCCTGCACCTTCTGGATGTGTCTCAGGAAAGACTTTTGGCTCCCCCAGCCTTACCACTTCTATTAACACATGGAAAAAAAAATCCTGTGAGATTTTGCTGGCTGCAAGCAAGTCGGCATTTTATATTAATTTTCTTGAGCTGTATAAGCAGGCATCGCTTACAAAATGAAAAAACACCATACCGTTGAACATAACTGATTAACAACATTTGAGCAAAGGGGAAAGAAAAGCTACAGTAAATCCAATCCTTTCTTTCTAGGCCTTCCCATCCCTTTCCAGATGAAGGGTAAGCAAAATAATCATACAGACTCAATGTTTCTTCTTCTTACCCTGTTCATGTATTTGCTCTCCCTGCCCTCTTCTTTGCCTCATCCATTTTAGACAACATGCTCTGATCTCAACCTCAGTGTATGTCTTCCATGCCAACATGACATTCAGAAACTAAAGGTCCCTTCTATATTATAAATGTGGCCACTGCCTGCCTGGGAAATGGTCAGAGTCTTGGGTGATTCCAGCAGTTTCCGTTGCCTACCATCAGCCCCTGGATGTGTCTGGCCAAACCAGGGGTCTTTTTGGGGGGGAGCGCACCGGAGCATAGCTCCGGGAGTTCAGGAGGCAAGCCCCGCCCCCAGCCAGTGTCCCCGGGGAGTATTTCAGGCAGCCGAATGTCAATTTCAGCTCCATTATATCCTATGGGCCATTGAAGTCAATGGTGAAAACATAGGGTATATTCTGAGGGCTGGAGGGGAAGGGGTTTGAGGGAGAGGCTCCAAACTCACAGGGTAGCTGATGGAGCCTCTCCCCAAGATACCCACCAAGTTTCAAGAACATGGGATCAGGGGGTCCAATTCTGTGGGCCCCCAAACAGGTTGCCCCCATTCCCTCCATTGTTCTCTATGGTGGGAAAAAAGTAACTATGTTTTCACCATTGACTTCAATGGCCCATGGGATACAATTGGGCTGAATTGCCGCTGAGTTTCTTTCATTCCCTCCTTTCCTTCTCTTTTTCCTCTTTCCCTTCTTCTTCTCTTCTCTCTTTATTTCTTCCTTTCCCACCTTCTTCTCTTCTCTTTTTTCCTTCTTTCCCTGTTTCCCTCCTTCTTCCCTCTCTTTCTTTCCCTCCCCTTTCCTTCTCTTTCTTTCCCTCTTTCCTTCCTTCTTTTCTTCTCTCTACTCTTTCTCTTTCCTTCCCTCTTTCCTCCTTCTGCGGCCCAACTCTCATGAGAAGGAGTTTAAACTTTAAACCCCTTCTCTCTTAGCTCCCCCACCCAGACCAGCTGGGGAAGGGAAGGGGAGGCTTTTGAAGATGCCTCCCCCCCCTTTTGCTTCCCCTTCTGACATCACTTCCGGTGATGTCAGGGGGCATGGCATATCCTAATAGCCTAACAGCCCATTAGCATATGATATGCTAATGAGCTCCTGCAGCTGTTTTTCTATGAAAAGATCCCTGCCAAAGACTATTGTGGACTATAATAGTGGCCAGGCACTGACCACCACTTCCTTTCTTCAGCTCTCTGATCCTATCCTTTGATGTCTAGATTGTTGCTCTCAGGGAAACTTCCTTCCTTCCAGATTTAACACATTAGAGTGATAGAATCACTGAGCTGGAAGGGGCCATACAGGCCATTTGGTCCAACACCCTAGGATCAGCCGGGAGCATCCCTGACAAGTGTTTGTCCATTTAAAGCCTGCCAGTGAGGGGCAGCTCACCACCTTCCTAGGCAGCTGATTCCCCTGTTACACAACTCTTACTGTCAAACGTTTTTCCTAATATCCAGCCGGTCCCTTCCCGCCCTTAATTTAAACCCATTATTGCAAGTCCTCTCCTCTGCTGCCAACAGGATCAGCTCCCTGCCCTCCTCTAAGTGACAGATCTTCAAATACTTCAAGAGAGCAATCATGTCCCCCCTCAGCCTCCTCCTCTCCAGACTGAACATGCCCAAGTCCCTCAGCCTTTCCTCATAGGGCTTGGTCTCCCGGCCTCCGATCATGTTCGTCAGTCTCCTCTGGGCTGGCTCCATTCTGTCCACATCCTTTTTAAAGGCCTCCAGAACTGCACACAATATCCCTGGTGCGGTTTGACCCAGGTGGAACTCTTGGACCATTGTTTTCTCTACTGCAGAGAAAAACAGGTCAGGGAGGTGGGCTGTGGCACAAGATCCTAAAAATGTTCTGTATGTGCCCAGAATATCTAAGGTCTTATCTAATCTTAAAAGTTTGGGGGTTGAGTCCTCAACACTGAGGAATAGTTACTCCAGGAAAATTAAATGATTGACCAGAGGAATTGGAAGTTCTCCCTTAGAGCTTTAGATTTAGCTTTTATTTAGAGATTATAGAAATCAGTTCCCCTGGAAACAATGGATGCCTTGAAGGGTGGGGTCTATGGCATTGTACCCCAATGAAGTCTATGGCCCACCCCCAGGCTCCATCCCCACATCTCCAGGAGTTTCCCAACCTGGATTTGGTAACTAGATTTCCCCATCCTCCACCGGGGGCCAAGGGGAACCTGGCAACCCTGCCTGTTGTGGAGCAGAAATTTACCAGAATCCTAGACAATTCCAGAAGTTCCCATGGCCTGCCTGCACCTTCTGGATGTGTTTTGAGAAAGACCTTTGGATTCCCACCCACCCCTATCACCTCTATTAACACATGAAGAAACATCCAGTGACAATTTGCTGGATGCAAGCAAGAAGGCTTTTCATGTGAATTTTCTTGAGCTGTATAAGCAGGCATAGCTTAAAAATGAAAAAAGCATACCATTGAACATAACTGACTAACAACATCTGAGCAAAGGGGAAAGAAAACCTACAGTAAATCCAATCCTTTCTTTCTAGGCCTTTGTATCTCTTTCCAGATGAAGGGTAAGCAAAATAATCGTACAGATTCCATATTTCTTCTTCTTGCCCTGTTCATATTTTTGCTCTCTCTCCCCTCTTCTTTGCCTCGTCCATTTGAGACCATGTGCTCTGATCTCAACCTCAGAGTATGTCTTCCTTGCCAACACGCCATTCAGAAGCAAAAGGTTCCCCCTATATTATAAATGTGACCACTGCCTGCTACCTTGTGGGAAATTGTCAGAGTCTTGGGTGATTCCAGCAGTTTCCGTTGCCCACCATCAGCCCCTGGATGTGTCTGGCCAAAGATTAATGTGGGCTATTATAGTAGCTGGACACTGACCACCTTCAGCTCTCTGATACTATCCTTTGATGTGTAGATAGTTGCTCTCAGAGAAACTTACTGCAGAGAAGTTTGTACTGCAGAGAAAAACAGTTCAGGGAGATAAGCTGTGGCACAGGATCCTAAAAAATATTCTGCATGTGCCCAGAACATCTAAGGTCTTGTCTTATCTCAAGAGTTTTGGGGTTGAGTCCTCAACACTGAGGAATAATTGCTCCAGGTAAATTCAATGATTGACCCAGAGGAATTGGAAGTTCTCCCTTGGAACTTTAGATTTAGCTTTCTGCAATTATTGAGAGACTATAGAAATCAGTTCCCCTGGAGAAAACGGATGCCTTGAAGGGTGAGCTCTATGGCATTGTACCCCACTGAGGTCTCTGTCCTCCCCAGGCTCCATTGTCACATCTCCCGGAGTTTCCCAACCTGGATCTGGCAACTTGGCCCCCCCGTCCCCCACCGGTGGCCAAAGGGAACCTGGCAACCCTGCCTGTTGTCAAGCAGAAATTTATCAGAATCCTAGACAATTGCAGAAGTTTCCATGGCCTGCTTGTACCTCCTAGATGTGTCTTGGGAAAGACTTTTGGCTTCACCCCCCCTTATCACCTCTATTAACACACAAACAAACATCCAGTGACATTTTTCTGGCTGCAAGCAAGAAAGCATTTAATATTAAATTTATTGAGTTGTAGAAGAAGAGGAGGAGGAGGAGGAAGAGATTGTATTTATACCCTGCCCTTCACTACCCAAGGGAGTCTCAGAGCGGCTCACAAACTCCTTTCCTTTCCCCTCCCTACGACAGACACCCTGTGAGGTAGGTGGGGCTGAGATAGCTCTGACAGAAACTGCTTTTTTTCAAGAACTACTGGGCCAGAACTATGACTCACCCAAGGTCATCAAACAGGACAGGTGCCAGTGTAGGAGTGGAGAATCAAACCTGCTTCTCCCAGATTAGAGTCTGCACACTTAACCACTATTCCAAACTGGCTCTCATAAGCAAGCATCGCTTACAAAATGAAAAAAGCATACCGTTGAATGTAACTGACTAACAACATCTGAGCAAAGGGAAAAGAAAAGCTACAGTAAATCCAATCCTTTCTTTCTAGGCCTTACCCTCCCTTTCCAGGTCAAAGGTAAGCAAAATAATCATACAGACTCCATGTTCTTGCCCTGTTCATATTTTTGCTCTCTTTGCCCTCTTCTTTGCCTCGTCCATTTGAGACCATGTGCTCTGATCTCAACCTCAGAGTATGTCTTCCTTGCCAACATGCCGTTCAGAAGCCAAAGGTTCCTCCTATATTATAAATGTGGCCAATGCCTGCTACCTTGTGGGAAATTGTCAGAATCTTGGGTGATTCCAGCCATTTCCGTTGCCTACCATCAGCCCCTGGATGTGTCTGGCCAAAGACTATTATCGGCTATAATAGTGGTCAGTCAGTGACCACCCCTTCCTTTCTTCAGCTCTGATCAGGCCCGTAGCTACAGTGGGGCATCCCGGGGCCTGGCCCTCCAACATACTGCCAAGGGCCCCTGAGTACCCATTTAGCCCAGGCCCACCAACTTCCCATTTTTAGTTTTATTTGTGGTGCTCCATTGGTGCGTGTGCAGTATGCCCCCTGACTTATTTAAAGGCCCCCTGAATTTAAAAATCCTTGCTACGGGCATGACTCTGATACTATCCTTTCAGTTTCCATTGCCTACCATCGGCCCAGGCCTGTACCCAGGATTTTGTAATTCAAGGGGCCTTTAAATAAGTCAGAGGGCACAAAAATCACAAAATAAAAACATAAATTAAAAATAAAATTTTAAAAACTGACTTTTGCAGCATTCACACTCTGCTTACCTACATGGGGAAGCAAGCAACACTGGAGGAAGGGGCGATGGTGGGGTGGCCTCCATACAGTCCAGAGAGGTGGGGGACCTGAGGGCTGGATGGAAGGTGGGGGACCTGACTTGGCAGGAAGTCAGGGGGCCAGGCCCCGAAAATCCCCGCTCTAGCTACAGGCCTGCATCAGCCCCTGGATGTGTTCAGCCAAAGACAATTGTGGGCTATAAGCGTGGCCGGACACTGACCACCCCTTCCTTTCTTCAGCTCTCTGATACTATCCTTTGATGTGTAGATTGTTGCTCTCAGGGAAACTTCCTTCCTTCCAGCTTTAACACCTTAGAGTTGTAGAATCACAGAGCTGGAAGGGACCATACAGGCCATCTAGTCCAACCCCCTGCTCAATGCAGGATCAACCTAGAGCAACCCTGACAAGAGTTTGTCCACTTAAAGCCTGCCAGTGAGGGGAAGCTCACCACCTCCCTCGGCAGCTGATTCCACTGTTGCACAACTCTTACTGTCAAAATGTTCTTCCTAATATCCAGCCAGTCCCTTCCCACCCTGAATTTAAACCCATTATTGCAAGTCCTATCCTCTGCTGCCAACAGGATCAGCTCCCTGCCCTCCTCTAATCGGCAGCCCTTCAAATACTTCAAGAGAGCAATCATGTCCCTCCTCAGCCTCCTCTTCTCCAGACTGAACATGCCCAAGTCCCTCAGCCTTTCCTCATAGGGCTTGATCTCCAGGCCTCCGATCATGTTCGTCACTCTCCTTTGGGCCGGCTGCATTCTGTCCACATCCCTTTTAAAGGCCTCCAGAACTGCACACAATATTCCTGATGCAGTTGGACCTAGGTGGAACTCTTGGACCATTGTGGGAAAGTTTGTACTTTCTCTGGGAGGTTCCCAACCCGGATTTGGCTTGCCTGCACCTTCTGGATGTCTCTGGGGAAAGACTTTTGACTTTCCCCCTTATCACCTCTATTAACAAACGAACAAACATCCTGTGACATTTTGCTGGCTGCAAGAAAGAAGGCATTTCATAGTAATTTTCTTGAGTTGAAGAAGAAGAAGAAGAAGAAGAAGAAGAAGAAGAAGAAGAAGAGGAGGAGGAGGAGGAGGAGGAGGAGGAGGAGGAGATTGGATTTATACCTCACCCTTCACTACCCAAGGGAGTCTCAGAGCAGCTTACAAACTCCTTTTCCTTCCCCTCCCCATAACACAGACCCTGTGAGCTAGGTGGGGCTGAGAGAGCTCTGACAGAAACTGTTCTTTTTCAAAAACTGCTGTGCCAGAACTATGGCTTGACCAAGGTCATCCAACAGGACAGGTGCAAGTGCAGGAGTGAGGAATCAAACCTGTTTCTCCCAGATTAGAGCCCGCACACTGTACCAAACTGGCTCTCATAAGAAAGCATCGCTTACAAAAAGAAAAAAGCATACCATTGAACGTAACTGACTAACAACATCTGAGCAAGGGGAAAAGAAAAGGTACACTAAATCCAATCCTCTCTTTCTAGGCCTTCCCTCCCTGTCCAGGTCAAAGGTAAGCAAAATAATCATACAGACTCCATATTTCTCCTTCTTGCCCTGTTCATATTTTTGCTCTCTCTGCCCTCTTCTTTGCTCTGATCTCAACCTCAGAGTATGTCTTCCTTGCCCACATGCCATTCAGAAGCCAAAGGTTCCTCCTATATTACAAATGTGACCACTGTCTGCCTACCTTGTGGGAAATTGTCAGAGTCTTCGGTGAATAGACACTGACCACACCTTCCTTTCTTCAGTTCTCTGATCCTCTCCTTTGATGTCTTCCTTCCAGCTTTAACACCTTGGAGTGTTAGAATCAGAGAGCCGGAAGGGGCCATACAGGCCATCTAGTCCAACCCCCTGCTCAATGCAGGATCAGCCTAGAGCATCCCTGACAAGGGTTTGTCCACTTAAAGCCTGCCAGTGAGGGGGAGCTCACCACCTCCCTCAGCAGCTGATTCCCCTGTTGCACAACTCTTACTGTCAAAACGTTTTATCCTAATATCCAGCCGGTCCCTTCCCGCCCTTAATTTAAACCCATTATTGCAAGTCCTCTCCTCTGCTGCCAACAGGATCAGCTCCCTGCCCTCCTCTAAGTGACAGCCCTTCAAGTACTTCAAGAGAGCAATCATGTCCCCCCTCAGCCTTCTCTTCTCCAGACTGAACATGCCCAAGTCCCTCAGCCTTTCCTCATAGGGCTTGATCTCCAGGCCTCCGATCATGTTAGTCAGTCTCCTCTGGGCTGGCTCCATTCTGTCCACATCCTTTTTAAAGGCCTCCAGAACTGCGCACAATATTCCTGGTGTGGTTTGATCTAGGTGGAACTCCAGGACCATTGTGGGAAACTTTCTACTGCAGAGAAAAACAGTTCAGGGAGATAGGCTGTGGCACAAAACCCTAAAAAAACCCATTCTGTATGTGCCCAGAACATCTAAGGTCTTGTCTTATCTCAAGAGTTTGGGGGCTGAGTCCTCGACACTGAGGAATAGTTGCTCCAGGAAAATTAAATGGTTCACCCAGAGGAATTGGAAATTCTCCCTTGGAGGGTTTGATTTAGCTTTGTGCAATTATTGAGAGACTATAGAAATCAGTTCCCCTGGAGAAAACGGATGCCTTGAAGGGTGGGCTCTATGACATTGTACCCCACTGAGGTCTCTGTCCTCCCTTGGCTCCATTCCCACATTTCCAGGAATTTCCCATCCTGGATCTGGCAACTCGATCCCCCCATCCCACACCGGCGGCCAAAGGGAACCTGGCCACCCTACCTGTTGTCGAGCAGAAATTTACCAGAATCCTAGACAATTCCAGCAGTTTCCAAGGCCTGCCTTCACCTTCTGGATGTGTCTCCGGAAAGACTTTCGGCTTCCCCCCTTATCACACCTTGATTATCATATGAACAAACATCCAGCGACATTTTGCTGGCTTCAAGCAAGAAGGCATTTCATATTAATTTTCTTGAGTTGTAGAAGAAGAAGAAGAAGAAGAAGAAGAAGAAGAAGAAGAAGAAGAAGAAGAAGAAGAAGAAGAAGAAGAAGAAGAAGAAGAAGAAGAAGAAGAAGAAGAAGAAGAAGAAGAAGAAGAAGAAGAAGAAGAGATTGAATTTATACCCCACCCTTTATTACCCAAGGGAGTCTCAGAGCGGCTTACAAACTCCTTCCCCTTCCCCTTCCCACCACAGACACCCTGTGAGGTAGGTGGGGCTGAGAGAGCTCTGACAGAAATTGCTATTTTTCAAGAACTTCTATGCCAGAACTTTGGCTTGCCCAAGGTCATCCAGCAGGACAGGTGCAAGTGGAGGAGTGGGAAATCAAACCTGTTTCTCCCAGATTAGAGTCCGTGCATTTAACCACGATACCAAACTGGCTCTCATAAGCAGGCATCACTTACAAAATGAACAAAAGCATACTGTTGAACGTAACTGAGTTACAACATCTGAGCAAAGGGAAAAGAAAAGCTACAGTAAAGCCAATCCTTTCTTTCTAGGCCTTACCCTCCCTGTCCAGGCAAAAGGTAAGCAAAATAATCGTACAAGACTCTATGTTCTTGCCCTGTTCATATTTTTGCTCTCTCTGCCCTCTTCTTTGCCTCATCGATTTGAGACCATGTGCTCTGTTCTCAACATCAGTGTATGTCCTCCTTGCCAACATGCTGTTCAGAAGCCAAAGGTTCCTCCTATATTACAAATGTGGCCACTGCCTGGCTACCTTGTGGGAAATTGTCTGTGTCTTGGGTGATTCCAGCCATTTCCATTGCCTACCATCAGCCCCTGGATGTGTCTGGCCAAAGACTATCATGGGCTATAATAGTGGCTGGACACTGACCACCCCTTCCTTTCTTCAGCTCTCTGATACTATCCTTTGATGTGTAGATTGTTGCTCTCAGGGAAACTTCCTTCCTTCCAGCTTTAACACCTTAGCGTGGTAGAATCACAGAACTGGAAGGAGCCATAAAGGCCATCTAGTCCAACCCCCTGCTCAATGCAGGATCAGCATCCCTGAGAAATGTTTGTCCACCTAAAGCCTGCCAGTGAGGGAGCGCTCACCACCTTCCTAGTCAGCTGAATCTACTGTTGCACAACTCTTACTGTCAAAACATTTTTCCTAATATGCAGCTGGTCCCTTCCTGCCCTTAATTTAAACCCATTATTGCAAGTCCTATCTTCTGCTGCCAAGAGGATCAGCTCCCTGCCCTCCTTCAAATACTTCAAGAGAGCAATCATGTCCCACCTCAACCTCCTCTTCCCCAGACTGAACATGCCCAAGTCCCTCAGCCTCCACATCCCTTTTAAAGGCCTCCAGAACTGCACACAATATCCCTGGTGCAGTTTGACCTACGTGGAACTCGTGGACCATTGTGGGAAAGTTTCTACTGCAGAGAAAAATAGTTCAGGGAGGTAGGCTGTGGCACAAGATCCTAAAACCCATTCGGTATGTGCTCAGAACATCTAAGGTCTTGTCTTATCTCAAGAGTTTGGGGGCTGAGTCCTCAACACTGATGAATGGTTGCTCCAGGTATATTAAATACTTGACCCAGAGGAATCAGAAGTTCTCCCTTGGAGCTTTTGATTTAGCTTTTCTGTAATTATTGAGAGACTATAGAAATCAGTTCCCCTGGAGAAAATTGGTGCCTTGAAGGATGGGCTCTATGGCATTGTACCCCACTGAGGACTCTGTCCTTCCCAGGCTCCATCCCCACATCTCCAGGAGTCTCCCAACCTGGATCTGGCAACTCGATCCCCCCATCCCCCACCAGCAGCCAAGGGGAACCTGGCAACCCTGCCTGTTGCCCAGCAGAAAGGTACCAGAATCCTAGACAATTCCAGCAGTTTCCATGGCCTGCCTGCACCTTCTGGATGTGCCTGGGGAAAGACTTTTGGCTTCCCCCCCATCACCTCTACTAACACACGAAGAAACATCCTGTGACATTTTGCTGGCAGCTAGCAAGAAGGCATTTCATGTGAATTTTCTTGAGTTGTATAAGCAGGTATCGCTTACAAAATGAAAAAAAGCACATTGTTGAACATAATTGATTAACAACATCTGAGCAAAGGGAAAAGAAAAGCTACAGTAAATCCAATCTTTTCTTTCTAGGCCTTCCATTCCAGTTCAAAGGTAAGCAAAATAATGTTACAAACTCCATATTTATTCTTCTTGGCCTTGTTCATATAGGTTTGCCCCCTCTGCCATCTTCTTCTCGTCCATTTTAGACCATATGTTCTGATCTCAACCTCAGTGTACGTCTTCCTCGCCAACATGCAGTTCAAAACCCAAAGGTTCCTCCTATATTATAAATGGGACCTCTGCTTGCTACATGGTGGGAAATTGTTAGACTCTTGGGAGATTCCAGCATGTTTCATTGCCAACCATCAGCCACTGGATGTGTCTGGCCAAAGACTATTGTGGGCTACAATTGAGTCATTTATCGATCCTTTCTGCATTTGCCTTCCACTCCAGATTTTCTCAGTGTTTGAGTAGAGGCAATTTAAGTCCCCGGCAAAACAGCATCCAAATAACCCAGGGCCACAGCAGGCTGAAGCCAGGCTGACCACTGAAGGGAGGCAAAGTAATGGGGGAGAAACCCAGAATAAAAAGAAGGTTGAACTTGATTTTAGTGCAGAATTGCTTGGAGGACACAGCAGTCAACATTGATTAAAAGGAGAGTGCAGAAAAGGCCAAAGTTAGGAGAATACAATTCAGAATTCCCATTCTTTTTTTACACCAATGGCCAGTAGGGCCCTTTGCACACTCTCATTTTAATTCATGGTCACTGCAGTGTCCTCCAAGCAGTTCTGCACTACATTCAAATTCAGCCTTCTTTTTAATTCAGGGAGTGTTTGTTTTTTCAGTTCTGCACTAAAACTGAATCCAACCTTCTTTTTATTCTGAGTTGTTATTTTTTCTGTTCTGCAATACATTACCCTCCTTCAGTGGTCAGTCCAGTTTCAGCCTGCTGTTTCCCTGGGGTTTTTGAATGCTGTTTTGCCGCAAACTTAAATCACCTTGCCTCAAACACTGAGAAGATCTAGTGTTCCAGGCAAATGCAGAGAGAACCTAGGTGGAACTCTTGGACAACTGTGGGAAAGTTTGTACTGCAGAGAAAAACAGTTCAGGGAGGTAGGCTGTGGCAGAAAATCGTAGAAAAACATTCTATATGTGCCCCAAGATGAGCATTGCATCCCTAGAGTCGGATTGTCATATCCCGAGATATTGGGGGTTGAGTCTTCAACACTGAGGAATAGTTGCTCCAGGTTAATTAAATGATTGACCCAGAGGACTTGGAAGTAAATCCAATCCTTTCTTTCTAGGCCTTCCCATCCCTTTCCAGATCAAAGGTAAGCAAAATAATCGCACAGACTCCACATTTCTCCTTCTTGCCCTGTTCATATTTTTGCTCTCTCTGCCCTCTTTTTTGCCTCGTCCATTTTAGACCATGTGCTCTGATCTTGACTACAATACATGTCTTCCTTGCCAACATGTCGTTCAGAAGCCAAAGGTTCATCCCATTTTATAAACTAGCCTGATGCCCGTGCTTCGCTACGATATTTAAGTTCCATAAATCCAGTTATAATACTGATGTTGTGAAGTTTGAAATGTAACATTTGTTGTAGGAATTCTAATGGAGAAGATTGTAGTGTAAGAAGTGAAGTGAGTCATACATACTTCCCCCTCCCTCTCTACTGAAGGACCTCTCTGTAGACCCCATTGGTGGTTCTGCCCTCAGGTGCTGGGATCACCAGGTTGCTTGGTGAGCTCACTGAAGCAGGCAACATAGAACTGTCCATTTAAGAAGTGGTATGTTAAGTCAATGGGGCTGCAGTGGCTCAAGGGGTTAAGATGCCGAACTGCAGACCGGAAAGTCAGTAGTTCAGCAGCTTGAGACCCAAGTGCCGCATGACGGAGTGAGCTCCCGTCCCTGATCCCAGCTCCTGCCAACCTAGCAGTTGGAAAGCAAGAAACTGCAAGTAGATAAGCAGGTGGGAAGGTAACAGCATTCCATGTGCCTCGGCATCTAGTCATGCTGGCCACATGATCATGGAAAATGTCTTTGGACAGCACTGGCTCTTCGGCTTGGAAACGGAGATGAGCACCGCATCCCTAGAGTTGGATTTGACTGGTTTTCGAGCAATGGAAACCTTTCCCTTTACCTTATGTTAAGTCAAGTCCTGCCACCTTCCAAGAAAGTGATGGCCTCTCTACTTGTCTTCCTGGATGGTTTTGCTCATATGGAGACTGTGTTGTTCTGAGCACCTCAGGGTGATCTTGCTAGTAGTTGGCCTGTGCAGCTCAGTGCACTGCAGGAGTACTATGTGCAAATGTCTTTGCCACATTTCTAAGTTGCCTTCTCCTTGTAGCGTTGGCGTATATGGCTCAACGTTTGCCAGGAGCTTTCTTGGGGGCAGTAAGAGGTGAGACGTGGAGTTGGTATGAGGGTGTGGTGATGTGGTGGATATTTCTACACGTTCATGAAGGAGACATACATCGAAATGGATCCCAGAAATGTCCTTTACTATATCCCCACAAACATTCATACTCTGGCCCTGCTCCTACACCTGGCTGATACTGGCCTGTCTGGTGTTGGGGGGGATTGTATGTAAAGGCATTGGGGAGGCTGGGCCAGCAGCAGTGCTAAGGCAGTCCCTGCTGAGCAAACCTCCCCTGTGACTGTAAGCATCCCATCTCCTCTCCTACACCTGACTAGAAGCTGCCTGTCCAGTGTAGGAGCAAGAGGGGTGGTGTTATGCCTCCATAGAGGATCCATGTTAAGCTTGAGCCAAGGCAAGGATTGAAATCCCTGAACTCTTATTGGTTGCCTTGATCTACGATCCAATCAGGACTAAGTGTAATACTGTGGAGGGAACAAACTTCATTGGTTGTTATCTTTGTAATCTGATTGGTTACTTATTGTAAAATAGGCGTGGCTATATTAGCCCGGACTGTTTAAAAGGAGCTGTGCTCCAGTGTTCAAGTTGTTCGCTGTTCTGGTTAACTTTGAGCTGTTATCACTTTGCAATAAAGCTGAATCACTTGTTTGCCGAAATCGAGTTATGTCTCATACTTAACAGGTGGAGTATTAGAAGCCACTGTGGAGGTGGGGCTGCACCTGACAGACAACTGCCTGTTAGGTGTAGGAGGTGGGGGGAGTGTGTTGGAAGCCATCAGAGAGGCTGGGCCAGCAGCTTCGCTTCACCTCACAGGTGGTACTTGACCACTCCTGACTTCCTCAACTCTCATTAGCTCTCTGCAGTGGGTTTTTTTTTACTTCAGAGCACTGAGCTCTGCAGCTGACCAATCAGAGAGTGGGGGGCGCAGAGAGGCAGCCACCTAGAAATCAATGGTGGGAGAGTACATTTTCCCCCTTTTGACCCACTTAGGGGTGCTCTCCCCAAATTTGGTGTCTCTAGGTCCAGCGGTTTGGCCTGGGCATTGATTTTACGGTGAGGGGACTTTCTTTTACATATCTAAGATGTGACCACTGCCTGCTACCTTGTGGGAAATTGTCAGAGTATTGGGAGATTCCAGCAGTTTCCATTGCCTACCATCAGCCCCTGGATGTGACTGGTCAAAGACTATTGTGGGCTATAATAGTGGCTGGACACTGACCACCCCTTCCTTTCTTCAGCTCTCTGATACTATCCAGACTGAACATGCCCAAGTCCCTCAGCCTTTCCTCATAGGGCTTGATCTCCAGGCCTCTGATCATGTTCGTCACTCTCCTCTGGGCCGCCTCCATTCTGTCCACACCTTTTTAAAGGCCTCCAGAACTGCACACAATATTCCTGGTGCCAGTTGACCTAGGTGGAACTCTTGGACCATTCTGGGAAAGTTTGTACTACAGAGAAAAACAGTTCAGAGAGGTAGGCTGTGGCACAAGATCCTAAAAAAAACCCCATTCTGTATGTGCCCAGAACATCTAAGGTCTTGTCTTATCTCAAGAGGTTGGGGGCTGAGTCCTCGACACTGAGGAATAATTGCTCCAGGTAAATTCAATGATTGACCCAGAGGAATTGGAAGTTCTCCCTTGGAACTTTAGATTTAGCTTTCTGCAATTATTGAGAGACTATAGAAATCAGTTCCCCTGGAGAAAACGGATGCCTTGAAGGGTGGGCTCTATGGCATTGTACCCCACTGAGGTCTCTGTCCTCCCCAGGCTCCTTCCCCACATCTCCGGGAGTTTCCCAAACTGGATCTGGCAACTCGATCCGCCGTATCGCCCACCGGCAACCAAGGGGAACCTGGCAACCCTGCCTGTTGCCTAAGAGAAATTTACCAGAATCCTAGACAATTCCAGCACTTTCCATGGCCTGCCTGCACCTTCTGGATGTGTCTGGGGAAAGACTTTTGGCTTACCACCCCTTATCACCTCTATTAAGACACGAACAAATCCAGTGACATTTTGCTGGCTGCAAGCAAGAAGGCATTTCATATTAATTTTCTTGAGTTGTAGAAGAATAAGAGATTGGATTTATACCCCACCCTTTACTACCCAAGGGAGTCTCAGAGCGCCTTACAAACTCCTTTCCCTTCCCCTTCCCACAACAGACACCCTGTGAGGTAGGTGGGGCTGAGAGAGCTCTGACAGAAACTGCTCTTTTTTGAGAACTGCTGTGCCAGAGCTATAGCTTGCCCAAGATCATCCAGCAGGACAGGTGCAAGTGGAGGAGTGGGGAATCAAACCTGCTTCACCCAGATTAGAGTCCGTGCACTTAATCACTACACCAAACTGGCGCTTATAAGCAGGCATCACTTACAAAATGAAAAAAGTATATCGTTGAACATAACTGACAAACAACATATGAGCAAAGGGAAAAGAAAAGCTACAATAAATCCAATCCTTTCTTTCTAGGCCTTCCCCTCCCTGTCCAGGCAAAAGGTAAGCAAGATAATTGTACAGACTCCATGTTTCTCCTTCTTGCCCTCTTCATATTTTTGCTCTCTCTGCCCTCTTCTTTGCCTCGTCCATTTGAGACCACGTGCTCTGATCTCAACCTCAGTGTATGTCTTCCTTGCCAACACGCCGTTCAACAGCCAAAGGTTCCTCCTATATTACAAATGTGGCCACTGCCTGGCTACCTTGTGGGAAATTGTCAGAGTCTTGGGTGATTCCAGCCATTTCCATTGCCTACCATCAGCCCCTGGATGTGTCTGGCCAAAGACTATCGTGGGCTATAATAGTGGCTGGACACTGACCACCCCTTCCTTTCTTCAGCTCTCTGATACTATCCTTTGATGTGTAGATTGTTGCTCTCAGGGAAACTTCCTTCCTTCCAGCTTTAGCACCTTAGAGTGATAGAATCTCAGAGTTGGAAGAGGCCATACGGGCCATCTAGTCCAACCCCCTGCTCAAAGCAGCATCAGCCTAGAGCATCCCTGACAAGGGTTTGTCCACTTAAAGCCTACCAGTGAGGGGGAGCTAACCATCTCCCTCAGCAGCTGATTCCCCTGTTGCACAACTCTTACTGTCAAAACATTTTTCCTAATATCCAGCCGATCCTTTCCCACCCTTAACTTAAACCCATTATTGCAAGTCCTATCCTCCGCTACCAACAGGAACAGCTCCCTGCCCTCCTCTAAGTGACAGCCCTTCAAATACTTCAAGAGAGCAATGATGTCCCACCTCAACCTCCTCTACTCCAGACTGAACATGCCCAAGTCCCTCAGCCTTTCCTCATAGGGCTTGATCTCCAGGCCTCCGATCCTGTTCGTCACTCTCCTCTGGGCTGGCTCCATTCTGTCCACATCCTTTTTAAAGGCCTCCAGAACTGCACACAGTATTCCTGGTGCGGTTTGACCTACATGGAACTCTTGGACCATTGTGGAACGTTTGTACTACAGAGAAAAATAGTTCAGGGAGGTAGGCTGTGGCACAGGATCCTAAAAACATTCTGTATGTGCCCAGAACATCTAAGGTTTTGTCTTATCTCAAGAGTTTGGGGGTTGAGTCCCCAACACTGAAGAATAATTGGTCCAGGAAAATTAAATGAATGACCCAGAGGAATCGGAAGTTCTCCCTTGGAGCTTTAGATTTAGCTTTGTGTAATTATTGAGAGACTATAGAAATCAGTTCCCCTGGAGAAAACCGATGCCTTGAAGGGTGGGCTCTACGGCATTGTACCCCACTGAGGACTCTGTCCTCCCCAGATTCCATGCCCACATCTCCGGGAGTTACCCAACCTGGATCTGGCAACTCGATCCCCCCATCCCAAACTGGTGATCAAAGGGAACCTGGCAACCCTGCCTGTTGCCTAGCAGAAATTTACCAGAATCCTAGACAATTCCAGCACTTTCCATGGCCTGCCTGCACCTTCTGGATGTGTCTGGGGAAAGACTTTTGGCTCCCCCCCCCCATCACCTCTATTGACACATGATCAAACATCCAGTGACATTTTGCTGGCTGCAAGGAAGAAGGCATTTCATATTAATTTTCTTGAGTTGTAGTAGAAGAAGAAGAAGAAGAAGAAATGAAAGAAGAAAAAGAAGAAGAAGAAATTAAAGAAGAAGAGGAGGAGGAGAAGGAGATTGGATTTATACCCCGCCCTTCACTACCCAGGGGAGTCTCAGAGCGGCTCACAAACTCCTTTCCCTTCCCCTCCCCACAACAGACACCCTGTGAGGTAGGTGGGGCTGAGAGAGCTCTGACAGAAACTGCTCTTTTTCAAGAACTGCTGTGCCAGAACTATGGCTTGCCCAAGGTCATCCAGCAGGACAGGTACAAGTGGAGGTGTGGGGAATCAAACCTGCTTCTCCCAGATTAGAGTCCACGCACTTAACTACTATACCAAACTGGCCTTCATAAGCAGGCATTGCTTATAAAATGAAAAAAGCATACTGTTGAACGTAACTGACTAACAACATCTGAGCAAAGGGGAAAGAAAACCTACAATAAATCCAATCCTTTCTTTTTAGGCCTTACCCTCCCTGTCCAGGTCAAAGGTAAGCAAAATAATCATACAGACTCCATGTTTCTCCTTCTTGCCCTGTTCATATTTTTGCTCTCTCTGCCCTCTTCTTCGCCTCGTCCATTTGAGACCACGTGCTCTGATCTCAACCTCAGTGTATGTCGTCCTTGCCAATATGCCGTTCAGAAGCCAAAGGTTCCTCCTATATCATAAATATGACCACTGCCTGCTACCTTGTGGGAAATTGTCAGAGTCTTGGGTGATTCTAGCCGTTTCCATTGCCTACCATCAGCCCCTGGATATGTTTGGCCAAAGAGTATTGTGGGCTGTAATAGTTGCCGGACACTGACCACCCCTTCCTTTCTCTGATACCTTTAATGTGTAAATTCTTGCTCTCAGGGAAACTTCCTCGACACTGAGGAATAGTTCCTACAGCTAAATTAAATGATTGACTCAGAGGAATCAGAAGTTCTCCCTTGGAGCTTTTGATTTAGCTTTCTCCAATTATTAAGAGACTACTGAAATTGGTTGTCCTGGAGAAAACGGATACCTTGGAGGGTGGGCTCTATGGCATCATACCCCAGTGAGGTCTCGGTCCCCCCCAGGCTCCATCCCCACATCTCCGGGAGTTTCCTAACCTGGATCTGGCAACTCGATCCCCCCATCCCCCACCAGTGGCCAAGGGGAACCTGGCAACTCTGCCTGTTGCCCAGCAGAAATTTACCAGAATCCTAGACTATTCCAGCAGTTTCCATGGCCTGCCTGCACCTTCTGGCTGTGTCTGGGGAAAGACTTTTGGCTTCCCCCCATCACCTCTATTAACACACGAACAAACATCCGGTGACATTTTGCTGGCTGCAAGCAAGAAGGCATTTCATATTAATTTTCTTGAGTTGTATAAGCAGGCATCGCTTACAAAATGAAAAAAATAGCATACCGTTGAACATAACTGACTAACAACATCTGAGCAAAGGGAAAAGAAAAGGTACACTGAATCCAATCCTTTCTTTCTAGGCCTTCCATTCCAAGTCCAAGGTAAGCAAAATAATTGTACACACTCCGTATTTCTTCTACTTGGCCTTGTTCATATAGTTTTTGCCCTCTCTCCCATCTTCTTTGCCTCGTCCGTTTTAGACCATGTGCTTTGATCTCAACCTCAGTGTATGTCTTCCTCATCAAAAGCCAAAGGTTCCTCCTATACTATAAATGGTACTACTGCCTGCTACCTGGTAGGTAATTGGCAGACGCTTGGGAAATTCCAGCATGTTTCATTGCCAACCATCAGCCACTGGATGTGTCTGGCCAAAGATTATTGTGGGGTACAATTGAGTCATTTATTGGTCCTTTCTGCATTTGCCTTCCACTCCAGATTTTCTCAGTGTTTGAGTAGAGGCAATTTAAATCCATGGCAAAACAGCATCCAAATACCCCGGGGCCGCAGCAGGCTGAAGCCGGGCTGACCACTGAAGGGAGGCAAAGTATTTGGGGGGGAAACCCAGAATAAAAAGAAGTTTGAACTCAATTTTAGTGCAGAATTGCTTGGAGGACACAGTGGTCAACATCGATTAAAAGGAGAGTGCAGAAAAAGCCAAAGTTAGGATAATACAATTCAGAATTCCCATTATTTTTTTACACCAATAGTCAGTAGGGATCTTTCTGCACTCTCATTTTAATTCATGGTTACTGCAGTGTCCTCTGTACTAAAATCAAATTCAGCCTTCTTTTTAATTCAGGGAGTCGTTTTTTTTTTCAGTTCTGCACTAAAACTGAGTCCAACCTTCTTTTTATTCTGAGTTGTTATTTTTTCTGCTCTGCATTACATTACCCCCCTTCAGTGGTCAGTCCAGTTTCAGCGTGCTGTTTCCCTGGGGTTTTTGGATGCTGTTTTGCCGCAAAGAAAAATCACCTTGCCTCGAACACTGAGAAGATCTAGTGTTCCAGGCAAATGCAGAAAGAACCTACGTGGAACTCTTGGACAACTGTGGAAAAGTTTGTACTGCAGAGAAAAACAGTTCAGGGAGGTAGGCTGTGGCAGAAAATCGTAGAAAAACATTCTATATGTGCCCAGAACATTTAAGGTCTTGTCTTATCTCAACAGTTTGGGGGTTGAGTCCTCAACACTGAGGAATAGTTGCTCTAAGTAAATTAAACAATTGACCCAGAGGAATCGGAAGTTCTGTCTTGGAGCTTTTGATTTAGCTTTCTGCAATTATTGAGAGACTACCGAAATCAGATCCCCTGGAGAAAACAGATACTTTGGAGGGTGGGCTCTATGGTATCGTACCCCAGTGAGGTCTCTGTCCTCCCCAAGCTCCATCCCCACATCTCCAGGAGTTTCCCAGCCCCAATCTGTCAACTCCATCCCCCCCATCTCCCACTGTCGGCCAAGGGGAACCTGGCAACCCTGCCTGTTGCTCAGCAGAAATTTACCAGAATCCTAGACAATTCCAGCAGTTTCCATGGCCTGCCTGCACCTTCTGGATATGTCTGGGGAAAGACTTTTGGCTTTCCCCGCCATCACCTCTATTAACACACAAACAAACATCCATTGACATTTTACTGGCTGCAAGCAAGAAGGCATTTCATATTAATTTTCTTGAGGAGGAGGAGGAGGAGGAGGAGGAGGAGAAGAAGAACAAAAAGAAGAAGAACAAGAGATTGGATTTATACCCCGCCCTTTACTACCCAAGGGAGTGTCAGAGCAGCTTACAAACTCCTTTCCCTTCCCATCCTCACAACAGACACCCTGTAAGGTTGTCGGTGCTCAGAGAGCTCTGGCAGAAACTGCTCTTTTTCAAAAACAGCTGTGCCAGAACTATGGCTTGCCCAAGGTCATCCAGCAGGACAGGTGCAAGTGGAGGAGTGGGGAATCAAACCTGCTTCCTCCACATTACAGTTTGCGCACTTAACCACTACACCAAACTGGCTCTCATAAGCAGGCATCACTCACAAAATTAAAAAAGCATACAGTTGAAAGTAAATGACTAACAATATCGAAGCAATGGGAAAAGAAAAGCTACAGTAAACCCAATCCTTTCTTTCTAGGCCTTACCCTCCCTTCCCAGATCAAAGGTAAGCAAAATAATCGCACAGACTCCATATTTCACCTTTTTGCCCTGTTCATATTTTTGCTCTCTCTGCCCTCTTCTTTGCCTCGTCCATTTTAGACCACGTACTCTGATCTCAACCTCAGTGTATGTCCTCCTTGCCAACATGCCGTTCAGAAGCCAAAGGTTCCTCCTATATTATAAATGTGGCCAAAGCCGGCTACCTTGTGGGAAATTGTCAGAAAGGTTCATCCCATTTTATAAACTAGCCTGATGCCCGTGCTTCGCTACGGTATTTAAGTTCCGTAAATCCAGTTATAATACTGATGATGTGAAGTTTGAAAGGTAACGTTTGTTGTAGGAATTCTAATGGAGAAGATTGTAGTGTAAGAAGTGAAGTGAGACATACATACTTCCCCCTCCCTCTCTACTGAAGGACTTCTCTGTAGACCCCATTGGTGGTTCTGCCCTCAGGTGCTGGGATCACCAGGTTGCTTGGTGAGCTCACTGAAGCAGGCAACATAGAACTGTCCATTTAAGAAGTGGTATGTTAAGTCAATGGTGCTGCAGTGGCTCAAGGGGTTAAGATGCTGAACTGCAGACCGGAAAGTCAGTAGTTCAGCAGTTTGAGACCTGAGTGCCGCATGACGGAGTGAGCTCCCGTCCCTGGTCCCAGCTCCTGCCAACCTAGCAGTTGGAAAGCAAGAAACTGCAAGTAGATTAATAGGTGGGAAGGTAACAGTGTTCCATGTGCCCCGGCGACTAGTCATGCCGGCCACATGATCATGGAAAATGTCTTTGGACAGCACTGGCTCTTCGGCTTGGAAACGGAGATGAGCATCGCATCCCTAGAGTTGGATTTGACTGGCTTTTGAGCAAGGGGGACCAATCAGAGAGTGGGGGGGGGGGTGAAGGGAGGCAGTGACATAGGAATCAATAGTGGGAGAGCACATTTCCCCCCTTTTGACCCACTTAGGGGTGCTCTCCCCAAATTTGGTGTCTCTAGGTCCAATGGTTTGGCCTGGGCATTGATTTTATGGTGAGGGGACTTTCTTTTACATATCTAAGATGTGACCACTGCCTGCTACCTTGTGGGAAATTGTCAAAATCTTGGGTGATTCCAGAAGTTTCCGTTCCCTACCATCAGCCCCTGGATGTGACTGGCCAAAGACTATCATGGACTATAATAGTGGCCAGACACTGAGCACCCCTTCCTTTCCTCAGCTTCTCTGATCCTCTCCTTTGATGTCTAGATTGTTGCTCTCAGGGAAATTTCCTTCCTTCCAGCTTTAACACCTTAGAGTCGTAGAATCACAGGGCTGGAAGGGGCCATACAGGCCATCTAGTCCAACCCCCTGCTCAATGCAGGATCAGCCTAGAGCATCCCTGACAAGTGTTTGTCCACTTAAAGCCTGCCAGCGAGGGGGAGCTCACCACCTCCCACAGCAGCTGATTCCCCTGTTGCACAACTCTCACTGTCAAAACGTTTTTCCTAATATCCAGCCGTTCCCTTCCTGCCCTTATTTTAAACCTATTATTGCAAGTCCTGTCCTCTGCTGCCAACAGGAAAAGTTCCCTGCCCTCCTCTAAGTGACAGCCCTTCAAATACTTCAGGACAGCAATCATGTCCCACCTCAACCTCCTCTTCTCCAGACTGAACGTGCCAAACTCCCTCAGCCTTTCCTCATAGGGCTTTATCTCCAGGCCTCTGATCATGTTCATAACTCTCCTTTGGGCTGGCTCCATTCTGTCCACATCCTGCAAGCACAAAGAAATTTCATATTAATTTTCTTGAGTTGTAGAAGAAGAAGAGGAAATGGAAGAAGAAAAAGAAGAAGAGGAGGAGGAGGCTGGATTTATACCTCACCCTTCACTACCCAAGGGAGTCTCAGAGCGCCTTACAAACTCCTTTCCCTTTCCCTCCCCACAACAGACACCCTGTGAAGTAGGTGGGGCTGAGAGAGGTCTGACAGAAACTGCTCTATTTCAAAAACAGCTGTGCCATAACTATGGCTTGCCCAAGGTCATCCAACAGGACAGGTGCAAGTGGAGAAGTGAGGAATCAAACCTGCTTCTCCCAGAATGGAGTCTGCACACTTAACCACTATAGTTCCTCCAGGTAAATTAAATGATTGACTCAGAGGAATCAGAAGTTCTCCCTTGGAGCTTTTGATTTAGCAGTTTCCTTGGCCTGCTTGTACCTTCTGGATGTGTCTGGGGAAAGACTCCCCCCCCCCCCATCACCTCTGTTAACACACGAACAAACATCCGGTGACATTTTGCTGGCTGCAAGCAAGAAGGCATTTCATATTAATTTTCTTGAGTTGTATAAGCAGGCATCGCTTACAAAATGAAAAAAAACAGCATACCGTTGAACATAACTGACTAACAACACCTGAGCAAAGGGAAAAGAAAAGGTACAGTGAATTCAATCCTTTCTTTCTAGGCCTTCCATTCCAAGTCCAAGGTAAGCAAAATAATTGTACACACTCCATATTTCTTCTTCTTGGCCTTGTTCATACAGAAGAGCTACAGTAAATCCAATCCTTTCTCTCTAGGCCTTACCCTCCCTTTCCAGATCAAGCATGTCCCACCTCAACCTCCTCTTCTTCAGACTGAACATGCCCAATTCCCTCAGCCTTTCCTCATAGGGCTTGATCTCCAGGCCTCCTATCATGTTCGTCAGTCTCCTCTGGGCTGGCTCCATTCTGTCCACATCCTTTTTAAAGGCCTCCAGAACTGCACACAATATTCCTGGTGCGGTTTGACCTACGTGGGACTCTTGGACCATTGTGGGAAAGTTTGTATTGAAGGGTGGGCTCTATGGCACTGTACCCCACTGATGTCTCTGTCCTCCCCAGGCTCCATCCCCACATCTCCGGGAGTTTCCCAACCTGGATCTGCAACTCAATCCCCCATCCCCCACTGGTGGCTAAGGGGAACCTGGTAAGGGAGGAGGCACTACCACCCTGTTCCCCCACAATAGACAACCTTTATGCACAGATAGGGTTTTTTGGCAAGTGCAATAAGCTTGAAAATCTGGTGGCAAATGACCCATTGGCCACCCCCTCCACACCCAGTTAAGCACCCAGGCGATTGTTGAGTCCTTCGCCGATTTGGCGGCAATGTCTGAGGAATGGACTTGTGGCTGAGACAGTTCTTCCAGGGTCATTATCTCATAGGCAGGAGCAGGGTCCAGGGCAGGTCCCAGAATGGGACACCAGCTTAAGGTGTCCGCATGTCCCATTGCCTTGCCGGGGTGATGTTCCAGTTCAAAATCATAAGCAGCCAGGAAAACTGTCCAGCACAGCGTACAGGATGAGAGGACTGGAGGCGTTTGGCATCCCGGTGCAAAGAGGGCCATAACGGTGACCATAACAAACTTCCGACTGTACAAAAAATGATGAAATTTTTTAACACCGGCAACTAATGCAAGTCCCTCCTTATCAATTTGTGCATAATTTCTCTCAGCCCCAGTCAGTGTCCTCGAATAATAAGCTATTGGGGCTTCCCGCCCATCTGCCATTTTCTGGCTAAGGACAGCACAAATTCCGAACAGGGAGGCGTCTGCGGCAAGTATTAGCGGTTTCCCCTCATCATAGTGCATCAACACTGAATTAGACACCAGCAATTCTTTTATTTCATTAAACACTTTATCATGCCGCAGTCCCCAGGTCCACCATGCCCCTTTTTCAAGCAGTTTGTGTAAAGGTTCTGCCACCAACACCTTGTGTAGTAAGAAGGCATGGTAAAAATTCAAGATGCCCAAGAATGACTGCAGCTCTTTTTTTGTTTTGGGCTTTGGCACTCGCTGGATGGCAGCAACCTCACTCTTTGTGGGGTGGACCCCTTGTTCATCAATCAAAAACCCAAGAAATTCCACCCGTGAAACCCCAAACTGGCATTTTTGTTTTTTGACCTTTAATCCGGCCACTTGGAATTGGCCCAGCACACCCCTAAGACGCTCTGCCAGTTCTTCCTCATTTGCGCCAGCAACCAGCACGTTGTCAAAATAAGGCACCACCCCTGGTAGATCCCTGAGTAATCCCTCCATTAAACTCTGGAAAATACAATTTACTCCCAATTGTAAGCGATTAACCCTGAACACTCCTCAATGGGTCACAATCGTCTGTGCCTCTGCTGCCCTGGGGTCCACGAGCAACTGCTGATATGCTTGTGTCAGGTCTAGCTTTGCAAACAGTTGCCCCCCCTTCAGTGAAGTCAATGAATGGCTTATTCCCAGTCTTCCAGGAGAGCCAGTTTGGTGTAGTGGTTAAGTGCGTGGAGTCTAATCTGGGAGAACCAGATTTGATTCCCCACTCCTCCACTTGCACCTGCTGCTGTGACCTTGGGTCAGGCACAAGCTCTGGCACAGGTGTTCCTAAAACAGCAGTTTGTGTTAGAGTTCTCTCAGCCCCACCTACCTCACAGGGTGTCTGTTGTGGAGAGGGGAAGGGAAAGGAAGGCGCTCTGAGACTCCAAGTAAAGGGCGGGGTATAAATCCAATCTCTTCTCTTCTTCTTCTTATAACAGGAATGAGGTAAGAGTGCTGTTGCAAAGCTTTGTTCAAAGTACATTTATAGTCAGCACAGATCCTGACTGAACCATCTGGCTTGATGGGCATTACAATGGGTGTTGTCCATTTAGCATAAGGCACAGGCTCTAAAACTCCCTGGGCCACCAACTTGTTGTGTTCCGCCTCAATTTTTGGTTTGAGGGCAAGCAGCACAGTTCTGTACCACAACCTGATGGGTGCTACTGAGGGGTCTAACTCAAACATGACTGGCGGACCCGTATACTTCCCAAGGGTTCCGTCAAACACTTCTGGGAACTCAGCATACAAGGAACTCAATTTATTCCCACCAATGTGGTCGATCCCAGACACAGCGATTCCCAGAGCCTCAAACCAGTCTAACTCAAGCAGACTGGCCCTCCGCCCCTCAGCCACCTGGAGACCTAGGGTCCCCTTAAACCCTTTAAATTGTACCTTCAAAGTGGCTTCCCCAGTCACTGGTATGCGCCGCCCTTGGAAATCTGATGCACCCTACTGGGTACTAATGGGTGGCAGCTACTGTGAGGGAACAAACACTGGAACGTCTCCGTGGAGATGATGGTCAACGCTGATCCCGAGTTGACCTCCATCTCACACAGCACTCCATCTAACAGCACGGTGATGTGGATCTTCTTCTTGGTGCAATTTTGGGTGCTCAGGATGGTCGTTGGGCTGGACCGGCTGGTGGTCACGTTGCACTCCACTTGCCTCCATGCTCTGGTGTCTTGCTCCCTCCTCAGTATTCCTGGTGATGACTGAGGTGACTTCTTTGGAACTGTAGTCTTGCAGACTCTGGCCAGATGGCCTCGCTTTTGGCAGTTTCAGCACCTTATGTCACGTGCCCACCACTGGTCCCACTCGTGATTGCCACCACAACCCGCACATGTCAGCCTCTGTGTTGCTTTCGTTGTGGTCCGCTACGGTTTCACTCTCTGCATCTGATGGATGTCCTCGCCATCGGCCTCTGAATTGGTCGTCGACTCATGGTGAATGGCCTTCTCAACCCTTGGTGGCTTGCCGAACCTCCCAGGTTGACCACTCGGTGGCTTCTGCGGCTATACCCTCTGCATAGGCCGTAGCATAGGTGAGTTCAGCTTTGGCAAACAGCCACTGATGTAGACACTCATCTTGTAGGCCACACACCAACTGGACCTTCAAAGCCATCTCTAGGACAAAGAATACACACGTGCAGGCAGCTTTCCGCAACTTGGTGACAAATTCCACGATCGATTCTCTGATCTTCTGGTCCCATTTGTAGAACGTGTGACGGCATGCAATTTCGGACGGACTAGGCACATAGTGATTTTTCAGCTTTGTTTTTAAGTCCACCAATGACACCGTCAGGATGTCGGTCAGCGTGAACAGGGACCGTGCCATGTCAAACACGGCTCGGCCACAGGAACTCAGCAGGACTGCTGATTTCATGGCTTCTTCCACAATTTGGTGTGCCCTTATGTGACACTCGAACCATGTTATGTACGATTCCCAGTCTTCCATGCCTGGTTCGAATGCCTCAGACTTGGCGCTGGCTGCCATCCCTTTTGCCGGTTCTGCCGGTGAGTTGGCAGGGTGCTCTTCTGCTGGTGGTGCGGTGGAACCTCGCCTGGTCCCGCTTCATCTGCCGTTGTGTCGGTATTCAGCGGGGCTGCCTACCCGCTATATCCCACCTTCGTCGCCACTGATATGTATGACATGTAGGCAGTTCTCAACAAAAGTGATTCAGCTTTAATAAGTGATTCAACAGCTCAGAGCAGACAACACAACATAGAGCAACAGGCTCTTATTTAAACAGTGCGGGCTATCCCATATTCAGGTTAACAACCAATAGCATTTCAGAAATAACATCCAATCAGTTTGCTTTCCTCCAGCACAATCCTTGTCTCCTGATTGGCCTGCTACACAGAGTAGTCAGGCATTGCCATTCAGGATACCAGCATGTCAATGGGGATGAATTCCAAGATCAGGACATAACACATACCATTGAACATAACTGACTAACAACATCTGAGCAAAGGGAAAAGAAAAGCTACAGTAAATCCAATCCTTTCTTTCTAGGCCTTCCCCTCCCGTTCCAGGTCAAAGGTAAGCAAAATAATCATACAGACTCCATGTTTCTTCTTCTTGCCCTGTTCATATTTTAGCTCTCTCTGCCCTCTTCTTTGCCTCGTCCATTTGAGACCACGTGCTCTGATCTCAACCTCAGTGTATGTCTTCCTTGCCAACATGCCATTCAGAAGCCAAAGGTTCCTCCT
This sequence comes from Gekko gecko, assembly GCA_029375565.1. Taxonomy (NCBI): domain Eukaryota; kingdom Metazoa; phylum Chordata; class Lepidosauria; order Squamata; family Gekkonidae; genus Gekko; species Gekko gecko. The sequence continues at coordinate 116,131,595 of JAPDNY010000003.1, read as the reverse complement.
ATATTATAAATGTGACCACTGCCTGGCTATCTTGTGGGAAATTGTCAGAATCTTGGGTGATTCCAGCAGGTTCCGTTGCCTACCATCAGCCCCTGGATGTGTCTGGCCAAAGACTATTGTGGGCTATAATAGTGGCTAGACACTGACCGCCCCTTCCTTTCTTCAGCTCTCTAATACTATCCTTTGATGTGTAGATTGTTGCTCTCAGGGAAACTTCCTTCCTTCCAGCTTTAGCACCTTAGAGTGATAGAATCAGAGAGCTGGAAGGGGCCGTACAGGCCATCTAGTCCAACCCCCTGCTCAAAGCAGGATCAGCCTAGAGCATCCCTGACAAGTGTTTGTCCACTTAAAGCCTGCCAGTGAGGGGGAGCTCACCAGTTTCCCAGGCAGCTGATTCCACTGTTGCATAAATCTTACTGTCAAAACGTTTTTCCTAATATCCAGCCGGTCCCTTCCCGCCCTTAATTTAAACCCATTATTGCCAGTCCTATCCCCTGCTGCCAAGAGGATCAGCTCCCTGCCCTCCTCTAAGTGACAGCCCTTCAAATACTTCAAGAGAGCAATCATGTCCCCCCTCAGCCTCCTCTTCTCCAGACTGAACATTCCCAAGTCCCTCAGCCTTTCCTCATAGGGCTTGATCTCCAGGCCTCTGATCATGTTCGTCACTCTCTTCCGGGCCAGCTCCATTCTGTCCACATCCTTTTTAAAGGCCTCCAGAACTGCACACAATATTCCTGGTGCAGTTTGACTTGGGGGAACTCTTGGACCATTGTGGGAACGTTTGTACTGTAGAGAAAAACAGTTCTCCCAGATTAGAGTCCACACACTTAACCACTACACCAAACTGGCTCTCTCATAGCTGCTCCAGGTAAATTAAATGATTGACCCAGAGGAATCGGAAGTTCTCCCTTGGAGCTTTTGATTTAGCTTTCTGTAATTATTGAGAGACTATAGAAATCAGTTCCCCTGGAGAAAACGGATGCCTTGAAGGGTGGGCTCTATGACATTGTACCCCACTGAGGTCTCTGTCCCCCCCAGGCTCCTTCCCCACATCTCCGGGAGTTTCCCAACCTGGATCTGCAACTCAATCCCCCATCCCCCACCGGCAGCCAAGGGGAACCTGGCAACCCTGCCTATTTCCTAGCAGAAATGTACCAGAATCCTAGACAATTCCAGCAGTTTCCATGGCCTGCCTGCACCTTCTGGATGTGTCTGGGGAAAGACTTTTGGCTTTCCCCCCATTATCACCTCTGTTAACACATGAACAAACATCCTGTGACATTTTTCTGTCTGCAAACAAGAAGGCATTTCATATGAATTGTCTTGAGTTGTATAAGCAGGCATCACTCACAAAATGAAGAAACAGCATACTGTTGTACATAACTGACTAACAATATCTGAGCAAAGGGGAAAGAAAAGGTACACTAAATCCAGTCCTTTCTTTCTAGGCCTTCCATTCCAGGTCAATGGTAAGCAAAATATTCATACAGACTCCATATTTCTTCTTCTTGATCTGTTCATATAGTTTTTGCCCTCTCTGCTGTCTTCTTTGCCTCGTCGATTTTAGACCATGTGCTCTGATCTCAACCTCAGTCTATGTCTTCCTCGCCAATATGTCATTCAAAAGCCAGAGGTTCCTCCTACATTATAAATGGGACCACTGCCTGCTACCTGGTGGGAAATTGGCAGACTCTTGGGAGATTCCAGCATGTTTCATTGCCAACCATCAGCCACTGGATGTGTCTGGCCAAAGACTATTGTGGGCTACAATTGGTCCTTTCTGCATTTGCCTTCCACTCCAGATTTTCTCAGTGTTCAAGTTGAGGCAGTTTAAGTCCATGGCAAATCAGCATACAAATAACCCAGGGCCTCAGCAGGCTGAAACCAGGCTGACCACTGAAGGGAGGCAACGTTTAGGGGGGGGGGACCTGGAATAAAAAGAAGGTTGAACTCAATTTTAGTGCAGAATTGCTTGGAGGACACAGTGGTCAACATAGATTAAAAGGAGAGTGCAAAAAGGTCCGAAGTTAGGAGAATACAATTGAGAATTCCCATTCTTTTTTTACACCAATGGTCAGTAGGGCCCTTTCCTTGCTCTCATTTTAATCCGTGGTCACCGCAGTGTCCTTCAAGCTATTCTGCACTAAAATCAATTTAAACTTTCTTTTTAATCCAGGGTTTGTTTGGTTTTTCCAGTTCTGCAGTAAAAACAAATCCAACCTTCTATTTATTCTGTTCTGCATTACATTACCTCCCGTCAGTGGTCAGTCCGGTTCCAGCCAGCTGTTGCCCTGAGTTTTTCGGATGCTGTTTTGCTGCAAACTTAAATCACCTTGACTTGAACACTGAGAAAATCCAGTGTGGCAGGCAAATATGGAAAGGACCTAGGTGGAACTCTTGGATAATTATGGAAAAGTCTGTTCTGCAGAGAAAAACAGTTCATGGAGGTAGGCTGTGGCACAAAATCCTAAAAAACATTCTGTTATGTGCCCAGAACATCTAAGGTCTTGTCTTGTCTCAAGAGTTTGGGGGCTGAGTCCTCAATACTGAGGAATAGGTGCTCCAGGTGAATTAAATGATTGACCCAGAGAAATTGGAAGTTCTCCCTTGGAGCTTTTGATTTAGCTTTCTGCAATTACTGAGAGCCATTTTTGAAAGGGGTTCACACAGTTCAGGAGCAGGCCATGTGATGGCCTGTTCGGCTTGCAGAAGCAAAGTGAAGAATGAACTGGCTCCTTCTAGAAACCCTGCACTGCTGTGGCCACCACCCATCATAGTAAACAGTGTAAGTCAAGATGCTGCATTTTGCACCAGTTGAAATTTCCAAACTGTGTTCAAGGGCAGTCCAAAGTAGCAGTAGTCTAGCTTCAATGTTATATTTGCATGTTTCAGTGTGGACACAAACAATGGGTCCACAGAACCCAGATCCAAACAATAGGTAACTGATAGAAGGCACTTTTTGCTCCCCCTGTACTGTCTCTCCGCTAAAAGAGACAGGTCCTAAACCTGTATTTCTCTTATCTCTCCAGTACTGAAGGTGACCACAAACACCCACCACATGAAAATCATTACGTTTGAAACCACCATCACAAGGATGAACCTGAATTTCCCCCATGAGTCTGATGGTATAACATCTTCCCAAGAAGCTACCATGAACTTTGCTATCTACGTGGTCACTTCATCAGAGCCTCTTAATCATGGAATCTAGTCACTACAATAAATCTGGATGACTATTGGAATCTGTTTAGTGTCTGTCTTTTACTATCAGAATCTGAAATCAGGTAGCAACATGAATCAGGGACACTTTCCACACTGCACATTTTGAAAACATCCCCATTAAAAAAAAAAAAAAAAATTCCCATTTATGAGGTGTCTTCAGATGTGAGATTGACTTTTAATAATGGGAAGAAAAACAATTGTCTTCACTTTTTAAAGGGACCATTCAGGACCTTAACTACAGAGGGAATGTGAGGGCTATAACATCCTGTGCTCTCCCTCTTGAATGTGCAGGTTCTTTCTTTCTTTTTAGCCCTTTTCCATAGGGAGATATGAGAGGAAACCTGCAATTTCCCCACCCTGTAGTCCTTTTTCAATGCAAATAGCATTGTGGGTTCGGAGACATGGAGGGGGGAATAACCTGTTTGGCCCAGGTGGGCTGAGAATGTTGTTTGGTTGTGTTGGTACCTACCTGTTCTGGGGAGCATTTTTTTTGTATGTTTTTTTTTCATAGTTCGTCCGGGGAGTCACGGCTTGGACTACGACTGGGGAATAGAGAATAAGCCGCTCCCCCTCAGGGACCAAAAATGGTTGGCTGGCCCTGCCTTCATGGGAGGAGCTGAGATCCCAGGTCTAAAGGACTGTCCCACTCCAGGACCACCGAGAAGGAGGCTTCACAGTAAGTGAATACAAATCTTCCTTTTTGAGCGAATTTTCTGATCTGTTATCTGTCACTCTAAATCAATTCATCCTTCGCTGTGTTCATTCTCATTTGTCCTGTTCCATAACTGTGCCTTCCTTGGCCTTTTCATTCTTGCTTGTTTTCTGTCCTCTTTAACGTCAGCCGTTTTGTAAATGGGGCACCTTAGCACAGTGGAGAGATAAGCTTTCATATATACGGTGGATAGTGGAATAGGTCTTTAGTACTACTATCTTTAATGGTTCTTTGCAACCCCTTGTTGACAATGGTGACTCTTTATTGTTACCTTAAAATTGTAAAAAAGAGCCAAGATTCATTAGCAGAGCTGAAATTGGATCAGGTGGCTGGTAAGATCAATGGATAGCAGCAAATTGGCACATAAATGCAAGAGTTAACAAAGAGATGTGAGAATGAAACTAGAAACCCACTCAGACAACCAATGAGGTCAGGAAGGCCTCCTCCTTACCCCTCCTGCTCCAGGTGACTGGTGGAGGTGCCTGGCAAATGGGGGGGGGGGTGCTGGGCTCTCATAGGCCCCACTGTATGTACCTGCATGTGGATATTCCATGAACACTGCAAATGCCTCCGCATTCAAAGCAGCAACAAGAACTACACAGAGGAATGTCGCTATGTGGAAGCAAGCCTTCCAGCAAATATATTACTCAGCAAATTCTATGTGTGATTAAAACTCAGAGAGAGGTGGATGAGGATAGATCAGTTTTTGGCTTCAGGCAGCAGAGGAGCCATCTGGGAGAAGGAGAGGGGAGGACCTTGAACCCTCTCCCTTTTACAGAGTCGAAGTCTTAAGAAGGAGTGGGTAGGCATCCTCCAGAAAAGGGTGTTGACGGGTGGAGGGGAGATCGAGTCTGGAACAGGACCTTTTCTAAAGTGGCCATCAGCAGCAGGGATGTAGTTTTGGTTAACCCATCACCATCTGACCTGAGCATGCCTTATTTGTCAACTTCAGAATGGTAAGTAACCTCAGTCAAATGTCTTCTGACTCTCCGGTCACACACGCTAAATAATCCACTTTCAGTGCACTTTCCAACTGGATTGTACTGTGTGAACTGGCAGAATCCAGTTGGAAAGTGTATCAAAAGTGTATTGAAAGTGGATTATTTAGTGTGTGTGACTGCAGACTCAAACAGATTAAGCCAAGTCTGACTATTTTTTTCTGGTGGCACAAGGATGCCTATGGATACACTCGGGCACTTTATCTCCAAGCAAGTCCACCAGTTTCTCCACGGACAGCTCATGGTTACATTAAATGGCATATAGGCTGGAAGAAAAGCCCTAAAATTAATAAGACTAGAACAAGTCTGTTATTGATTGATTAATTAAACTGCATTAAAAATACCTGTCTTAATAAAAAAAATAACTGCTAAAATACAATAAATACATGCAATTTTTTTTAAAAAAAATCAGCAATATCAAACATCTCAAGCAGTACTCAAGTCCAATTCATGTGTATGTGCGGGGCTTAGCGCCTCTTGCTACTTCTGCTGAAGGATCCTGGCAGAAAGAAGCACATCAAAGCTTTAAAAGTCTCACCTGAATGTTTACAGAAGTTTGTTCTGCTGGAGAGAATTTCACTGCGCTGTAGAACCAGGATGCCTACACCTTGAGGGGAGGATCTTTTGGGCAAGGGCTCTAATCGCTGAGAATTTCATGCCAACTGCAAGAGCTGAAGATGTGTTGTACCTTTTAGTACCTCTAGCTTGGGGTTGCTTCCTCCTGACTCTGTATGACAGTTTTGAAGCGAGGTTCTTTGGGGTGAGAGGCACAGGTCTCTGAGAACTTCATCCCCACTGGTGGTTGAAGTTGTGTGTATGTGTATTTATATAAAGTGCCTTCAAGTCACAGCCGACTTATGGTGACAAGTGAGAAGCAGAGGTGGTTTGCCATTGCCTTCCTCTGCAGAGCCTTTCTTGGTGGTGTCCCTTCCAAATACTGACCCTGCTTAGCTTCCGAGATCTGATGAGACTGGGCTATACCATGCCACCTTCCCTCTGTGGTGAAAGTTATGAGTGGGAATTGACACAAGTGGAAATAGCTATCCAGTTAATGACCTTGAGCATGTAACGTAACAATAGTAAAGAATCTGAACATTTTTTAAAACCAAATAACCCACACTCAAGTCGCTGGAAAGGCAGCATATAGATTCCATGAATTAATTAAATAAACCTAAACAGTGGTATCTCAGCATAAATAATGGACCCATCAGCAGATTTCCAATAGAAAGTGGCCTTTATAACAATTAAAAGCTCTGACAATCATGAAAGGGGAGGAGCAGCTGGGAGATGGTGACCACTGAAAGTAATACTTGGTTTGACAAAAAAAAATACAACCAACAGTTCAGAATTCTGGCTGGCTTTATGAGAAAAATAAAGGTTACCAACTGAACCGTAGACCAGCGTGAGGAGAAAATATAACCATGAAGCAATAGAAAACAGGCTGTCTTCCACAGGAAAAAGTGAAAATCATATCAAGTGATAAAAATGGAGGGAGAGAAAACAAAACTGAAATAAAGAGATATGACAACAATGTGCAGTGAATGAAAGTTGAGTGAAGACACTAGCAGATAGAAAATCATAGATAACCTTTGTGTGCAGGAAATGTTTAAAATTAAAGAGAAACAAAGCAATCCTAAGCAAAGTTATACCCTTCTAAAAATATTGAAGTCAATGAACTTTCAAGAGTATAACTCTGCTTAGGACTGTGCTGAAACTGTAGGAATACTGAAAAGGAGAAATGAAAGAGCTGAACGTGACAACTAAAGTAGACATTCTGCGAGGGAATTATTATTATTATTATTTTACAGCTGTGCCTTCATTAAATAAAAGGGACACCTAGCAATTATTGGAGAGGTTCGATGAAGAGAATTGTATGCCTGGAAATCATTCTCACATCCCATCCCCACAAAAGCAATAACATAAAGCACACCTTCTGAGAAGAAAAGGAAACCAGCATCCACTTCAAGTCCAGTTACCAAGCACCAATAGTACTTTAATAAACTGGCATAAAAATGTGTGAAATAAATGGGGTTGCTATTTTAAAATAAATTAAAATGATACAAAACTATAATTTCAAGGAGCGAACAACAAGCGAGGAACCTGTAAGTAAACTGTGGTGGGGGTGGAAATTCTCATCCCCCCCACTGCCCCCACTTCGTTCCCTCTTTCTCTTCCCTCCAGCTGTCTTCACCTCTTCTTTTTTCTGTTTTCAACCATCTCACTGCAGTCAATTCCCCCCACTGCTGCTGCCGCTTCCTCCTCCTCCTCTCTCTCCATCACCACTTCTTTTTTGCCTCCGCTGCCTCCTTCCCGCCTTTCCTTCTTTCACTCAACATCCATGCCACTGCTACCCATGTCAGGCCTAGGTTCTGGAACCAGGGAACCTGGATCAGATGGTCTGCTCTAACAGGGGCCAAGTTCAGACTGGCAATTTGCCCTGAGATAGGCATGTTTCAGCAATGTTTTACAACCAGATTACACAGGCACATCTGTCTGGCGTTCATCTGTCTGGCATTCCCCACCCGTAGTCAACCCGTCCTGTACCGCTTCGCTCCCGCATTTAAAAGATACCTGGTGAAAGTGGTAGCAAATCCCAGAGAGCATGTTTATCCCGCTTCATTCCGCTTCCAGGAAGCGTGAACACTAACCTGAAAAGCCGGGAACAACCCGCAGTAATAATGTCCGCCAGGTGTTTCCACACATAAGATACACTTGATTGCCCTGGAGTGGCAGCAGTGATATGATTGGATGTGCTCTGCTCTACCGCCCAATGCAAAGCTGGTACAATGGGATCCTCCCCAAATTGCCCTGATGCGCTTATGTGCATAAGTGCATATGTGCACATGCACACATAGCTGAATTACCAGGGAAAAGCCTCCAGGCCAGCAGTCTGAACACTCCCACATGCCTCCTCCTGATATGCTCCCGCATCAGTCCACACAGTGCGACTGGGAAAACCGGAACAGTTTGTTCTGTGGCTTTTTTACCATGACTCGCTCCCACTTCAAACTGCCAGTCTGAGCTCAGCCAGGAATCTCCCCAAAGTTTTTGTGAGGTAAATATTCGACCAGTTAAATTGATACTTTCATGCTCCAGTAACAGGAACATGTTCAATACACATCAGCAACTGGAATACAGTACTGAGAAAAAGGGCTGTTCCTATGAATGGCTTACTAGATAGGTATAGTTAAATTAGTGCTTGGGCCATTATGGAGCAAATATTAGTTTCAAAACTTTTAACTTTTGCAAAAAAATATTAGAATTACAAAAAGGATACAAGAACATTGGTATCTATGGAGTGATATACCACTATTACCACCACAAAAACAAACAACCCCCCCCACACACACAAACAATTGTTCAGATGTACAGAGTGGGGTCTAACCCACTTTTCTGCTGGTGAAAAAGGAGGGAAGAGTCCTCTTTGACTACTCAAAAGACTGCACTGAGGATCACGGGAAAAAAGCCATGCGGGATAGGGGATGCAGTTAGATAGAAAACTGGGTGAGACTGAGTGGAAAGCAGGCTGAATCAACCAACATCTTGTTTCCTTTCCCAAAGAAACACTTGTCAGTTTGGGATAGATGTGTGCTTTCCTTCCCTTTTCTGTTCATACAGAATACTTTATTATGGCCCCGTCCACACGGAGCATTTGCCCCGCTGAAGTCACGGGAGCCCTGCAGACTTTCCGTGCACGTTCATACGAGCACATCTGGGAGGCGTAGGGCTCCCGTGGCCAACCCGTGGCTTCCCTCCGAAAACGCGGGGTAAAAAACTAGTAGGTCCGAGGTACTAGTTTCCGGAAACCCCGGGGCAAAGGCTGGTGTCTGATCACGGGAGCGCCGGTATCCCGCGGCTTCCGACACCCGCCCATGTCCCCGGGGTTTCCGGATGTTGTAAGTTTCCCTGGGATGCGCACCAACGCTGGACAGCGCATGCACACACACAAGTCACCGATAGCGGCCCGCCCCCCCCAACGGCGCATGCACACTTCGCACTTGCGTGGTCTGCTGTGCTGTTGTTTTGCCGCGCTGCAGCAGCGCGGTGTGATCGCGGCGCAGAGCTGGCGCGTGGAAACCCGGTGGCCTGTGAGATCGGGCTACCGCGCCGTATTTAGCTCCAGGGCAAAATGCCACGCCTCCCCCGCGCGTTTTCTGGCCCGTGTGACCGGGGCCTATGTTTTTCTTCTGGCGAGGCTGTAAGACAGAATTATTTAAAAGGGCTTCTGGGGCAGTGTAAATGGACTTTTGCTTACTGCTTTAATCAACTGTTTTAATTATCCCTGTTACTTTTCTTCTATTACATGTTTCAAACTAGGTGAACTATTAATTTAATATTAATACCTGGGTCCTGACTGCATTGGGAGAAAGATGAGGCCTAAACAACCAAAGATTTTTTGTTCAAATTTGTAAGTTATACTGGACGAAATCAGGTAACCATCACTAAAACAAGAACTATCACAGGGAACATATAATCTCCAAAAAGAAAAAGAAAAAGTGATGTCTCTATATCAAAAACCTTCCTCATGGAACTTCAAGTCAGATCCAACCAGATTCCCCACTCAATTTTACTCAATTCCCCTTTTTTTGTTCCTCATGGCGTTTGTCCACACAGGGCCCATGATCTCATACATAGACTCATTACCTCCATCTGCTTGTCACAAGCAGATTCCATGTTTCAGGGGACTCTGGTCAAGATGTCCTTCAGTAAACTTTCCTCATTGCCTCTACCCTCCCTGCCCCCATTCAGAGGAAGGCTGAAGGAAGGCCTTTGTGCCTTTGAACCGCCATTGTCATTTTTTCATCCAGCAAGCACGTACCAAGGACTGCTAGGAGCAGTAGCAGCCTCCAACATGTGAAGTGAGGAAGCAGGTGAGTGAGTGGCAGCTCCTGCTATTCCTCCTCCTGCCATCAACACTTGCTTGCTTTGGTGGGGTGGTGAAGAATAGTGATGTGCAGCAGATACCACTGCCTCCTGCCCCCTCCCTCTGGGCCGCAGGTGGGTGGAATGTTGAGCTAGCAGCAAAGAAGATATTTGGCCATCTTTTGTAGATGTCTACTTGGGTCTCCCAAGAGTTCATTATTTCATTCATTTCTTTCTCACATCACACAGTGGTTCACTTTCTATCCTAGAGAGATAAGTGGGGTTTCTATTGCACAGATTCATAGAGCAAGCATGACTTGGGTTATCATTGCAATATCTCCTTGGTTGTTCCTAGCCTTGAGGGTCCAGAGGTGTCACTCAGGAATACCTGAGTTAGCCTAGCTTCCTCACACTTCTTTAAGATGTATGGCCAGGGAGAAAATGATGGTGAGGTAGGGACATTAAAGATCTGATTACCCTTAATAATTGTGCCAGGCAAGAGCTAGCAGACATGATGGAGACTGCATAGAATTCTTTTTTAACAGCCTTCATTGCCATCTCATAGGACTTCATAAGTGTCCTATAAGATGTTCTCGCAGCTTTACCATGAGTTCACTGCCAAACTCACTCTAGTTGTCTGAGTTCCTGTTTCATTCCTCTGAACTCCATGGTGTACCAGGGGGATGTCTTACTTGCACCACTGGAGCTTAAAGAAGAGTGACTTCTGTTCCCAAATCTCAGACAGGGAAAAGTCATTTGAAAAGATGCAAGAAACAGTTGAGAGCAATTCTCTTCCTTCTATAAGGCTTTAGTTAGGTTCACTCTGGTAGGGAAGCTAGTCTGGTATGAGTTAGGTCAACTATCTCCAATGCGTTTCTTTCTTCCCTGTTAGGTTGACAGGAAACACTCTGGTGCCCATTGGATCCTTCCCCAAAACAAACAGCCTATCCTGGCTTTCTTTATCTTCTTTGCATTAGGAACTGGGTCAGAAAAACCCAGGAGACATCACCTTGCATGAGGAACATCCATTTGGAAACAGCTGCCTCCATCATATGACTCCACTTGGCTTGACCTTCTCAATATTATGTGATTGTTCCCACCTTCTATGGCAGCCATTTTGTGGTGGCACCCACGATATGTTCTCAAAGTTCCAAAAGTGCCCACAGACTCAACAAGGTTGGAGGACTCCTAGGTTAGGTGAAAGTCCATCTGGTTTCTATAGATTCTCAGTAAAAGTTTTGTCTTGTCTCTAACAAATGCCTTCTGCTTTCTTTTCATGAGGGAGAGGTGATTAGGTAACAAACACAAGCCAGGCCAATGGATTCATCACAGGGAATATAGAGACTAGTGGTTGACGCAAGAAAGTAAAAGATTAGAGTTCCCGTTTCTGTTCATACCTCTGCTGTTTCCTAAAGGCTAATCCAGAGCCTTTAAATCAACAGCTGCTGACATATCAGAAGGAAGAACCTGCTTGAGAGACTCTCTGGTAAGAAACTTCTATTTTATTTCAGAAAGCAACTTTTATAAGTGCCTGTTTTATTCAGTATTGGATTGCAGTAGTCAGCAAACTGCTTGAAAACAACTGTGTGTGTGCCTGAGTCTAAATTGTTCATTAAGCTGGTGAGTTCTTTAAAGGCAGCTGGGAAATGACTAAACATTTCACTGGTGTGATGAATCCAATTCTCTAATGGAGCAAAAATTGGGCATCCGAAACTGTGTTTGGATGATGTTCATATAAGAATGTCTAGCATCTTAACAGCAGTTTTTTTATGCTGCAACTGTGAAAATAATACATAGCACAGGTTTCATTGAAAATACTAGTGTTTCATTCAGCAATGCCACTCCACATTAAAATATGCTGAACACTTTTAACTGAAGACTGTAGGCAGTTCTTGGTTTTAAGATACTGATCAATCCATACTTTTATTATGATCCAGGATCAACATACATATATACACACACACACACACCAACGCTCCTTCTAAGCTGTGGAGTCTTGTGAGCAAAGATTCTACTTTGTGAGCTCCTGGCATTAAAGTTGTGAGCAAGCAATTTGGCTGCTGCATAAATTAGTTTGCTCTGGAGCCATCCTTTCTGAGCCAAGACAAAAATCTGTGAGCCGGAGGCTAAAAAACTGTGAGCTAGCTCACTCTAACTGCCAAACTCGCCTGAGGAGGGCAGGGTTTGGGGAGGAGAGGGATTTCAGCGGGGCATAATGTCATAGAGTCCATCTCCCAAACCCGCCATTGTCTTCACATAACTGTCACCTGGAGATCAGTTGTAATAACAGATCCCTAGCCACCACCTGGAGGTTGGCAACTCTACAGGTGCCCTCCAGCTGATGCTCCTGTGTGCCTCTTGGTTGCTCACTAGAACAGGGGGAAATGGGGGCAGCGATTTCAACTGATGTCATGGCCACATGCAGGTTTGACCTGGAACTGACAGCACAACATTGATCAATAGTCCCTTCCACTGTGCCCTGCCCCTGAAAAGTCCCCATGGGTTGAGCTCAGAGGCCTGGCTGTACATCACACCCACCATGAGACCCATGCGGTTGGGGGAGTGCACATTTTTGCAACTCTTGTCCACCTCAGTGCCAGTTTCCTAACTAGGGTTGCCGGCCCCCAGGTCTGAGTGAGGGAACCCCCACTTCTAGGGGCTTCAATCTGTCCCCAGCCTGCCGGCTGGTGGGTGAAGCCCCACCACCAAGCCCCGCCACCAAAAGCAGCCAAAAAGACCATTTAAAGCCAAGCATGTGGCCCATTACCACCCCACTCCCTCCCTCCTGCTAGATTTAAAGGGCCCTCCAGCCACGTGGTCCCTGCCAATCAGCTGAAGCTCTTTAAATCAGGCAGGAGGAGAGGGAGAGAGGTGGTTGGTCAGTGGTCACTCTTAGATGAAGGGCTTGGGGGTACCCCTGTCCTCCCCAGGCTTCACCCCAAATCTCCAGAAATTTCCAAACCTGAATATGGCAACCCAGTCTGCCCACAACTCTTGTCAGTGGCCAGGGGGGACACAGCAACCCTGTTTTAAAGGCAGTGGCCTCTGAATGCTAATGGCGGGGAAACAAAAGGCCCAGGCTATTAAATTAAGGTCAGTGTTTGAAACTGGATGCTGGACTAGATGGGTCATTGGGTTGATCCAGCAGGACTATTCCGAAGCATTGCATGAAGTAATTGTTCAACCAGCTGAATGAGCACATTCAGAAGATATTCCCCAGTAATGGGAACAAGTTTGGGACGCATCAGCAATTGACACCCTTCTAAGAAAACAAATTATACCAGAGAACTAGCTAGTCAATAGGCACAGTCAGAGGATTTGCTCTTATCATGAAACAATTCCAAAGATGGACACAATGAAAGTAAAAAAGCAAGAATAACCAAAAGCTACAAGACATTAATAACTATCAAAGTTTTGTTATTCATATTCCAAGGAAATATCATTTTCCTGATTCAGTGAGGGTAAAAATGCCCACTGTCTGCCTTCTTCTCTTTGAACAAATTGTTATTTCAGACATCATTGCACAGTTCCGTGATTTATTTAATCACTCTTTAAAAGATGATGTTTTTCCTTCTTGTGTCTAATTCTTTTCCTTCTTTGTACGTTGCATGTAATATCCAGGCAGCAACAGTCATAGCTGCTTTCATTTTTCTATGCTGAACATGAATATTCCCTGAATGAATCAACAGAGGTCATCTAGGATCCAAGGGGAGCTTGCACCCCCAGGCTTTCCTTCATCAATTCAGAAAATCTCCCCTGCTAGCAAGTTCTCCTAGATCATCTCCTTTGTTCTGTTTTGAGGGATGAGCAGAGTTCTCCCTTTTCTGAACCAGAATGTTACTCTATGTTATGTCCCCTACCTCTATGTTATGTCCCTTACCTCCTCCTTTCCAGTTTTGCTTAGAGAATTTATAAAACCGATTCAGAAATCAGTGCCTGAGCAGTTTACTGCAGCATTAATTACCTTTCTTCTGGTCATTTGCACCCCCTCTGAGGTGCAAAGGTACATCCTGATAAAACATAGCAAATTTTTAGCTTCCAATGTGATTAAACATATGTTTGCATTCCTACTTCTTTGTGCAATGTTTTACTGATGTGCAGGTGCATTCCTTTGCATTGGCAGAACACTGCACAAAAAGCATGTTGATATAAGTGTGTGCAGTTACATCAAGATAGATACAGGTGGTCAGCCATGTTGTTCTGAAGCAGTGGAACAAATTTAGAGTCCAGGGGCACCTTAAGACCAACAAAGTTTTATTTGAGGTATGAGCTTTCGTGTGCATACACATTTTTTCAAATACTTTTTCGCATGCACACAAAATCTCATACCTCAAATAAAACTTTGGTGCCACTGGACTCTAATTCAATTACATCAAGGTTGCTTTCCCTCCTAGTGTTTTATTAATGCCCATCAGTGGAGTGGGAAAATGCATATAAGTAAAAGGAATTGAAAGCTGCAAGCAGAGAACACAGTTGAGAAACAATAAACAGAACCACAGAAGAGTCTGAATGCATCAGTACCTCTCCAAAAACCAGATGAAGCAACCAGGAACACCAACGTTCTGAGAGAAATACGGACAAGCAGTATTTCAGAAGCAAACTCTGAACTGAACCTTATATCACGCCCTCCAAAAAAAAAAAGTGCATTCAAGGTATGTTCAGAAACTAATTTATTTCCCTTCCTACTGCTGTTCAATCGAATAAATGCACCTTTGAAAATAATCA
>JAPDNY010000003.1:116106045-116116978 GCA_029375565.1 Gekko gecko | reverse complement strand
ATTTTGTAAAAATTTGTAAACCTAAATTCAGATAATCTTGTTTTCTAGTTCCTGCAGTAAGCATTTATCTCTTCAATAAAATGTTCTTAGTAAATGGCAAGCATGTGTCTCCACCTCCTTTGCAGAGGCTGCTGATGTATGTAATCTTGTAGAAAGTCTGGCCAGGTAACATAGGACCTTTCTTGTTTCTAATGAGTGTTAACAAGCTGTTTCCTTCAGAGCGATGTTTTCCAGTGTCCTAGAGCTTCTGGAAATAGGTAGAACATTGCTTCATTTAAATATACAGAACCAACCTTGATGAACAATGAAATAAATTAGTATATCTTTCAAAAGGTAAAGCTAGTCTGAATAATCTGTTATAGGATTTTGGAAAGAGGTACTGTTTTCCTTACCTAAAGAAAAATTTCTCTGAAGCATGAATGTGTTGCCAAACAAAACTCCTTTAGACATGGACTGCCAGGATCAAACAAATCTAGTGTAGATTTCTAAGCAGGCTATTATTCAGGGCTATTTTTGGGCAGGAACGAAGTTCCGGCTGGCTCCCGAGTTGGCCACGCCCAGCAGGAACTCATTAGCATAATAGGCCACACCCAACAGCAGAAACTCATTAGGATTGGCTACATTAGGGTTGTGTGGCCTAACATGCAAAGGAGTTCCTGCTACAAAAAAAGCCCTGGGTTTTGACAACAAACAAGGTAAACAGAATAAGAAGCAAAAGGTGGGTGTGGCTGGATGACCACTCTTCTGGTGACACGGAGGTGCGGCCTAATATGCTAATGAGTTTCTGCTGTTGGGTGTGGCCTATTATGCTAATGAGTTCCCGCTGGGCTTTTTCTACAAAAAAGCCCTGCTATTATTTATACAAGTTGTAAACAAGGAAGGCAAGATCTCTGGATCTTTGTAGAAGCCATTGGTAGTGGTTACCATCAGTCCAAGGCATACTTGTATAGTACTGGCGATGCATTTGTTTTTCCTCTTATTAGTTGCAAATTCTTGTAAAATGGCTACCCCCCAAGGTTTACCATGCATAACTCAGCCTCAGGCTGACTGTAATGAGGATGGCAGATTTACATGATCTGTGGACTGGGATTAATGGTAGGGAGGATGGATAAGAGCCCTTGTATTACCACTGGAATGACTGCTGAATGAGCATAGGATAACAGTTCTAAAAAGCTGCGGGATAGTAAAAAGAGTTAAGTGGTTGGCTCTGCCATCCAGAGTAAAGTTGCAGTCTTCTAAGTCAATTGACGTCAATGAGCTTAGAAGGGTGTTAACTCTCCTTGTGGCATTGTGGGATACTGTTCTTCCCACTACACTATGCTGTGCTGCTTTGTATCCATGGAGGATACTGCCCACATTATGCCATGAAAATGAAAGATGGGGTAAAATTTTAGAAATATTATTCCTGAACTGTCAGATGCAAAGAACTGCAGACTAAGAGTCTGAGTACATGAGCTGTGAAATGTGAGTTGGATTTGGGGAATCCCCAACCCAACTCTCATTTGAAGTGTGCTCCTAGTACTCACCTTAAAAGTGGTGGGAGAGCCAGGTTGACTGTGGAATGTAGCACAGCAGCAGGAATCGATTCAGCATTTCTTCCATCCTGTCCTGCATGGTTTTGCCAGGAAAAATGGTCACTGGGGGGCCTGCTTGTCCACTGCCAGTTCCTCATGTCTCCCAGGAAATGTAGAACTGGCAGTAGGACAAACAGCTGTCTTCCCCCTGGTGATTTTCTTCTGGTGAAAATGTGTGGGGTAGAAGGAAGTGAATGCTGAATCCTCTCCTGCCCACCCACTCCAGAGTCAGTTTGCCCACCTTCAACATTCTTAAGATGAGTACCGAGTCAGACATGAAGTTCAATTTGGGGTGGAGTTTCCCCCAACCCATTTCACATTTCATATCTTATGTAATCGGATTCTAATGCAGGTAAATATGGTTGCAATGAGGTTTATACCATGTAGAAAACAATTTTGGAATCTGTACTAAAAAATTTTATGTAGGCTCTTAGTTTCTGTCAATGAATGTAAGCCACCCTTAGCCTGTTTGCGGGGAGGGCAGGATAAAAATGGAACCAAATAAATAAATGAATAAATAAATGGACTCTTCTCAGTGCAGCCCTGAATGGAGTATGTGGAATGAATGGCTGACTGGCTTCCCCCTTGTCACTGGGTGACTATAGCCAACTTCCCATATGCCAAACCAGAGTGCAAGCGTTCCCTATTAGAATGTAACTAAGTCAGATGGAAGTAGCTCCTTATCAGGTTTTCCATATTTTAATTCCTCCCCCTTTATACTGCATTGTTTATTGAATACATTATACTGCTTTAATTTAATTTTTTAATTGTAATCAATTTTGTTTTATATATCTATATATCTAGATAGACAGACAGACAGACAGACAGATACCTTGAGTCTGAATGAGAGAGATGGACAATAAATAAAGAAGAATCCTGATGGGAACTGTAGAACAGTCAAATTCTGATTGTGGCCATGGCTCTATTGGAATGGGTTCAACACATTCCCTTTACTGTGCAATTTTTCCCTCAAAGATACTCTTTGTGTTGTGGGAAGGAAAATAGAGGAGCTCATATAATGTGGTTAAGCTAGGACTAAGGAGATCCAGGTTCAGATCCTTACACTACCACAAATCTCACTGAGTAACATTGAGTCAGTGACTTTTTTAACATTATTTATTTTTTAATGGAACTTTAACTGCAAAAATGCAAATAGCAAAATAAATAACAATTTGTAAACTGTTAATGCACCAATACTTAAGTTCAAATTGCATTAAAAAACCTATTCAGAGTTAATAAAATACAAAGCCCATGTATTTCTTAGGCAAAGTACATACTTCTTTAGGGTTAGATGTGATATTTTTAAAAAAGGAAACCATTTTTCAACAAAGTCATATTCCTTTGTCGGAGTTTCAGCCACAACCAATTGTGTTGCAATTTTATCCATTGCAGCAATACCCCATATTTTAGAAAACCATTGTTTCAAAGAAGGTATTTTGTTGAGTTTCCAAAATTGAGCTAACAGTATTTTGGCTGTTATAAGTAATAAAGAGGCTAATTTGGTTTTATGCTTTGATAAAGATTGATTAGGCCAAAAGTTAAGTAATATGGATTCAGGAGTGTTTGGTATAGATTATCCCAAAATCTTATCTATAACTGATGTAATAGTTGTCCAAAAGCTAAAAATTCTTGGGCATCCCCACCAGTGGTGCAAAAAGGTTCCTGCTTGTCTACAACCCTTCCAACAGCTAGAGTTCGTCTTAAATTTGTACTGAAATAATCTCACTGATGTCATGTACCATCTGGAATATATTTTAAAGTTTTAATATTTTAAACCATATTCCAGTGGTTGTCGGTCCAATATGCTTTGCCAAGCTTGTTAAAGTGAGGTGGTCTGTGACCAAAGTTTTTGATTTAATAGTTGGTATATCACAGTTATTATGAGTCCCTTAGATTCTTGTGACCCTTTCTGTAACAGTGTTTCAAAAGAGGTAAGTGGTCTATTCAGTTGTGCGACAATAGTGGTATTATGTAGCATGTGATGAAGCTGATGATATTGCAGCCAGGGTATTGTAATCTTGTGTTTCAATTCCAATTGTTGTGCTGAATACAATTGGCCCTTCGCATAAATGTCACTCAGTTTACAAAGGCCTTTCTCCAGTTGCGAAAGTATTGATCTTGTCTACCAGGAGGCAACCAATATTGACCTAGGAATGCTGCTACCAGTGAAATACCAGTAGCCAAAATGTTTCTATGCTTGTCCCAAAGATTCCATGTCAACTTCAAAAATGGGTTGGGTGTGAGTGACATCTGTTGTCAGTGACTGTTTTTCAATTTGCTTTACCTCATAAGATTATTGGAAAAAATAACCCTGCATGCTGTACTGAGTTTCTTGGAGGAAGGGTGGGATAAATTAACTAACTTTTTAAAAACCATGTGAAATCTGATTATTACTGAACTCCCATCATATCCAATATGCTTTGACAGAAAATAATTTCTTGAGAAGATCAGGAAATTAATCCCTACCAATACACACAACTGAATGCAAAAACTGCATCTGGTCCTTTTCTTTTGCACTCTGCATCTTATTTGTGATACAATTGATTATGAACAGGTTTCTCTTTTTATTTTACCTCAACAGAATGTATTTATACAACTTTCATTGGCTTTCCGAAATGATAGTTACACTTTGGAATCGAGAATTAACCAGGCTGAGAGGGAGAGAAATCTTGCAGAGGAGAACACGGAAAAAGAACTGGACAATTTTAAAGTAGCTATTACGGTAAGAATGGCATAATGAATAGGGATAGGCACGAACCAACTCACAAATGTAAGTTTGTGATGAATTTTGGGTGGTTCGCAAAGCGATGTTCATGAACTGAAGAGCCACCATAAACTTCCATGAATTTTAAGGCATTTGTGACAGTTCATGAAGAGCAAAAGGTACATGCTTAAATGGCTTCAAGCCATTTAAACCCATGCTTTCTGCTATTCATGAAAAACAGCTGAGCGGTGGCAAACAGAAAGCAGAGGTTTAGGTGAGCAGAAAGCAGGGGGTTAAATGGCTCAGAGCCATTTAAAACCCTGCTTTCTGCTTCCCATGAAAAGCAGTGGGGAGCAGAAAGCAGGAGTCACAAAGCAATACGAACTGGTTCGGCTCATGAACCAACCTCTTCGTTCATATCAGTTCATGGTTTGGTTTGTGGTTTGGCCTGTCCCTAACAATGAACTTGCATTGCAGTTTGCACTTGAATTCAGTGGCTTTAATGCAATTATACCTATTTTTGCTGCTATGGCTGTATATGTCCTCCAAAGCTGCTATACTATGAAGTATGTCATTCTCATAATGACAAGTTGTTTGTTGTTGTTCAGTCACACAGTCAAGTCCAACTCTTCACAATCCCCTGGACCACATCACAGACCCTTCTGTCTTCTGCCGTCCTCCAGAGTTTGCTTAATTTCATGTTCGTTGCATTGATAACACTGTCTAACCATCTCATCTTTTACTGTCCCCTTCTCCTTTTACCTTCAATCTTTCCTGGCATCAGGGTCTTCTCCAGTGAGTGCTTCCTTCTCATTTGGTGGCCAAAGTATTTGAGCTTCAGCTTCAGTATCTGGACTTCCAGGGAACATTCAGGATTGATTTCTTTTAGGATTGAATGATTTGATCTCCTTGCAGTCCAGGGGACTCTCAAGAGTCTTCTCCAGCATCATAATTTCAAAGCATTTATTCTTTGGCGTTTGGCCTTCCTTATGGTCCAACTCTCGCAGCCTTACATTACTACTGAGAAAACCATTGCTTTGACCATACGAACTTTAGTTGGCAGGGTGATGTCTCTACTTTCTGTTATGCTGTCTAGGTTTGCCTAGCTTTCCTCTCAAGGAGCAGGCATCTTTTAATTTCATGACTGCAGTCACCATCTGCAGTGATCTTGGATCCCAGGAACATGAATTCTGTCACTGCTTCCATGACTTTCCCTTCTGTTTGCCAAGGAGTGATGGGGCCGGATACCATGATCTTAGTTTTTTTGATGTTGAGTTTCAAGCCCACTTTTGCACTCTCCTCTTTCATTCTGAGCAAGAGGCTCTTGAGATCCTCTTCACTTTTTGCCATTAGAGTGGTATCGTCTGCATATCTGAGGTTGTTGATGCTTTTCCTGGCAGTCTTAATTCTGGCTTGTGATTCATCCAGGCTGGCATTTCTCATGATGTACTCTGCATATAAATTAAATAACCAGGGTGACAACATACATCCTTGTTGCATTCCTTTTCCTATGCTAAACCAATCAGTTGTTCCATATCCGATTCTAAGTGTCGCTTCTTGACCCTTATACAGGTTTCTCTGGAGACATGTGAGATGGTCTGGTATTCCCACACTGATCCACACAATCAAAGGCTTTAGCATAGTCATTGAAGCATCTGGTACTCCCTTGCTTTCTCCATAATCCAGTGAATGTTGGCAATTTGATCTCTAGTTCCTCTGCCTCTTCGAAACCCAGCTTGTATTTCTGGCAGTTCTCTGTCCACGTACTGCTGAAGCATACCTTGTAGGATCTCAAGCATGACCTTGCTAGCATGTGAAATGACTGCAATTGTGCAAATTGTATTTTCCGAATTTGCTGGCATATTAAGTGCAGCACTTTAACAGCATCATCTTTTAAGACTTTGAATAGCTCGGCTGGGATACCATCACCGCCGATAGCCTTGTTGTTAGTAATGCTTTCAAAGGCCCATTTGACTTCGTATTCCAGGATGTCTGGCTCTAGGTCAGTGATCACACTGTCGTGGTTATCAGGGACAGTGAGGTCCTTCTTGTATAGTTCTATGTATTCTTGGTATAAATCTAATCTCTTCTCTTCTTCTTCTTCTTAAGCCTGAATTTTGCAATGAGTAGCTCATGATCTGAGCTAGTCAGCTCCAGGTCTTGTTTTCACTGACTGTATAGAGCTTATTTGTTTACTGCAAATAACATAATCAAACCTGATTTCGGTGTTGCCAATCTGGTAATGTCCATGTGTAGAGTCGCCTCTTAGCTTGTTGGAAGAGGGTGTTCACTATGACCAGCGTGTTCTCTTGACAAAACTCTGTTAGCCTTTGCCCAGCTTCATTTTGTTCTTCAAGGCCAAACTTGTCCATTATTCTGGTTACCTTTGGACTTCCTGCTTCAGCATTCCAGTCCCCTATGATGATAAGGACATCTTTTTTTGGTGTTAGTTCTAGGAGGTGTTGTAGGTCTTTGTTCTTCATAGAACTGGTCTTCTTCAGCCTCTTCTGCATCAGTGGTTAGGGCATAGACTTGGATTACTGTGATGTTGAATGGTTTGCCTTGGATTTGGAATGAGATCATTCTGCCGTTTTTGAGATTGTATCCCATTATTGCCTTTTTTGCTTTCTTGTTGTCTATAAAGGCCACACCATTTATTTTTTATGGGATTCTTGGCCACAGTAGTAGATATAATGGTCTTTTGAGTTAAATTCACCCATTCCTGTCCACTTTAGTTCACTGATTCCCAAGATGTCGATGTTCAGTCTTGCCATCTCAGTTCTGACCACATCCAACTTACCTTGATTCATAGATCTTACATTCTAGGTTTCTATGCAGTATTGTTCTTTGCAGCATCAGACTTTCCTTTCACCATTAGACACATGCACAGCTGAGCGTCCTTTCAGATTTGGCCCAGCTGCTTCATTCTTTCTGGGGTTACTTGTACTTGCCTTCTGCTCTTCCCCTGTAGCATATTGGACACCTTCCAACCCGAGGGGCTCATCTTCCAGCATCATACCTTTTAGTCTTTTGTTACTGTCCATGGAGTTTTCTTGGCAAAGATACTAGAGTGGGTTGCCATTTCCTTCTCCAGTGGATCACGTTTTGTCTGAGTTCTCCACTGTGGCCTGTCCATCCTGGGTGGCTCACAGCCTCATTCAACCACACAAGCCCCCTCACCATGTCAAGGCAGTGATCCATGAGAGAGTCATAATGACAAGAAGACTGTTTAATGGTGTTGTAAAAGCTGTAAAATATTGACTTTACTATAAGTGAGGAAGAATTCTTGCTGTATTTTTTAAATAGAGCTGAGAACTAGGAATTAACTTTGACATTTGTTTGAAAAATGCCTTTTTGTACCTTTCCACTGTAAATAATTTCTATCCTCACCATTCCCTGTACTTTGAAGCATAATGGGTTTTGCTAAGGAACAGGTAATACATGTACTTGATGAAAAACAGGATAATTCTGCCATATAACTTGCAATTGTTGACTGCAGAGGAGTTTAGCATCATGGTCGCTTTTATTTTCTCCATTCATTGTGACACAGTAGTTCATTGAACTCTCTCTTTGGTAGAGGGATAGTTACAGGTCAGCACTGCCTATATTTGCTGTCTGACACCATGTGGTCAAATGTACAGAACAGTATCATTCTCTCAGTGATTCAGGTTACACCTATGGCTGTTCTGAGCACTGTTCCTCAAAGCAGCACCCGCCCCATGTTCTAAGAAAGTAGCAAGGCCATTGCCCTGCAGGGCTTGTGTTTGGCAGATGGTTCCCACCTTGAAACAGCTGCTGACATGGGGACTGGAGGACAGGTTAGTTGTGAGTCTCCCTGAGCTGCAATCTCTGTGCTAGGGATGGAAGTAAAAGGCTTGACCTCTCCAGCAATCCCCCACCCTGCACCAGCATCTGCACTCTCATCCCAGCACCCAGAAAGCTGCCCGGAAGACAGCAATCTGACCACAAGGAAGAGAGACTACACAGCCACCATAAGCTACCTGAGCAAAGCACAAGCCGGGCACGGGGTGGGGGCATCCTTCCATTTTTTATGACACGCTTGCTCTCCTCTGGGAGTTTTGGCAATCTCACTCTGTCATCTAAGCAGCTATTCCTCACTCTGAGGAAAGAACAAGAAGGTAGAGAGTGAAGCCTTTCCCTTCATTTCAGATGCACAAGGGCCAGCTAAGGTTCAGCTGTGGTGGGGAAAGACAGCCCTGCATGCTGAGAAGTAGTCTGGTAGTTAACAAGAAGACACCTATGTATTTAATATTAATAGTTACATCTTCTATTATGGTATATGTTTGGTTGGATGGTGCACATGGCATAGAGTAGTCATGTAGCTCCTTTGGTCAATGGCCATTGCAAATGTTACCTTCTCACCAAGTCCAATGGGCAATTTATGGAGCACGTATCACTACTATAGAATAAGCACATCAAATCTCTGAAAAATACCCAAAGTAACTGCATTTAAAATGCACAAGAAAGGAATAAGGAATTCCCATAGTAATTCCATATAGTAGGTGGCCATAACTTTCTATATAAACTTAACTCTGTGTCAATTACATCTGACTGGCTTGAGTGTGGAGGCAGGGCAGCTTACATAGTAGGGGGAACTCGACAGGCATAAATGACTTACAAAACAAAACCAAAGCAGGACTTAAAAAAAAAAACTTTAAAAGGGAGGAATGGTGATAGCAACTGTATGTCAGTTTAAGAGAAAAGGGAGGAGAAATCAGACTGTTCAAGCCATTAAGAGTCCAGAGAATCCAGGAGGGACAAATTGTGCGTGTGTGGGGGGATGCCATGGGATTTCTAAATTGTTCCCAAGCTTCTTCTTTGCCACCACTCTTTGTGTTACACAGTAAGATCACTATATATCCAATGCGTATAATTTTAAGTGCTCTGGTGCCAATAAAATTGGGTGCTTCATGAGGAAGGGATCTGAGATCATTAAAATATACCAGGAGCTCCAGTTCTTCTGCTCTAGAACTTGCACAGACAAAATGAAGCTGTGTATGTAAAAGATCTTGATGAACTGCAACTGTAAGGCAAAATGGCCCATTGGACTTGGTGAGAAGGGTAATAAACGTTAAAAGACTTGAGTAAGATTATATGATAGTAATGTTTACAGTTTTATGGTGGAATTTCAAAACTGCGCTTGACAATTATCTTTTTTAATAGGGAAAATACTTCTCTTCGCTCTTTTGTCATTCTTGGTAGTTTGAAGAACAGTAAGATTAACTGATTCTCTTGCCTCAATCTACAGAGTGTTGTACATTTTAATTAACAATTTATTCCACTACTAATTGATGCCTTACTGATAACTATCCTGATTCAGAGGGTTATGTGGCAAAATTTATATGTGCAGTGGGACTTCAGTGGGAAGTATACCCAGAATCCTCCTCCTTACCAACGAACAAGCAGCTCAAAACCTGGAGAGGTTAAAGTGGCCTCTAGTGCAAACTGCTACTTGGGAGTAGGAATACTCTATACCAGGGCTTTTTTTTTGTAGAAAAAGCCCAGCAGGAACTCATTAGCATAATAGGCCACACCCAACAGCACAAACTCATTAGCATATTAGGCCACACCCCTGATAGCACAGCTCATTAGCATATTAGGCCACATCCCCATTTTACCAGAAGTGTGGTCATCCAGCCACACCCACCTGTTGTTTCTTATTCTGTTTACCTTGTTTGTTGCAAAACCCAGGGCTCTTTTTGTAGCAGGAACTCCTTTGCATGTTAGGCCACACATCCCTAATGTAGCCAATCCTAATAAGTTTCTGCTGTTGGGTGTGGCCTATTATGCTAATGAGTTCCTGCTGGGCGTGGCCAACTTGGGAGCCAGCCAGAACTCCATTCCTGTGCATTCCTGCCCCAAAATAGTCCTGCTCTATACAAATAAAATATTATACAGATTATAGTCTATCTGTGCCTGGTCACATCCTATTGAAATTAATCAGAAGTCTATCTTTTCCCTAGAAACACATGGTGTTTAAAATTAACAATGGTATTAATAGTATCAAAGAACACTATGTTTAAAGTTTTTAAAGCTACCATCATGTCTGATTAACATACCCGTTCTGAATCCTTTGGAAACTTTCTGACAGTCAAATGTGTCGGAATGGAGTCTGTTTCATAAAATAGACCCCAATCTTTTGGCTGCTTTCAACTGCATTCAACAAGAAATGAGACAATTTAAATATTTAGAGTTTTAAAAGAAATACTAATGGGGGAAAGCATTTTTATTCAGCAAGACATTATGTGGTCCCATTGGAGTCAGACAGTCTGTGTACTTTCTGAAATTATTAAAGAGCTGTTTCTAAATTGCAGTATAGCTTCATTTTTTCCTGATGTTGGACACAGAGTTCATTCTTTCCATTTTATTTATTTAAATATGCAAGCCCTACCTCTCCTACATTCAAGGCAGCAACGAAACCATTTGAAAATACAAGCTTTATAATGCTGATCAAAAGCTAACACAGAAGAACAGTTTGTCAGAGTTTGATAGCTTAATGTCAGTATCCATTATAATACCTTGAAACAGGGCTTTCTCTTTGATTCCTACAATGAAACTACAAGTATTGTGTATGATTAGGAAACAAAGGCAATTAAAGAACTGCCGCCTCCAAATGATTAAAGGGGACAGTCTT
>JAPDNY010000003.1:116088753-116105945 GCA_029375565.1 Gekko gecko | reverse complement strand
ACTAGGAATAAGGCCCGTTGTGGAAATAAATACAACGGGCTCTAGAAAGATGCTCTGGGAGAGTGCCCCGGCTTTGGGCACTCCGTGACAATTTGCTGTGGCAATCTCAGCAGGGTATAATGACAGAGTCCACCATTTTCTCCAGAGGAACTGATCTTTGCTACCTGAAGAGCAGTAGCAATTTTGAGTGATCTCCAGCCCACCCCCAAGATTGGTAACAGTGGTTCCCCAGAAGGGAGTGGGTGGTTTGGAGGGTGAAGTCTAAGGCATTGTACCTGTCTGAGGTCCCACCCCTCCGCAACACTCACCCTCTCCAGGTTCGACCCCTCAAATCTCCAGGAATTTCCAACCAGCCAACCATCAACCTACCTTTAGTTTTCCATCTCCTCCCCCTCCCTCCTAGAGAGCAGTTGTAATTTTGAGTGATCTCCAGCCCCCACCTGGAGATTGGCAACAATGGTTCCCCATCAGGGAATGGCTGGATTGGAGGGTGGAGTCTATGGCATCGTACCTGTCTGAGGTGCCACCCCTCCTCAAACCTCACCCTCTCCAGGCTCCATCCCTCAAATCTCCAGGAATTGCCCACCTGGAGTTGGCAACCTGATCAGGACTGGGCCCAATGAGTTTTCTCCCAAAGGCCAACATAGGTGTGGAAAGGGCCTTTTACTGACAGAGGAGAAAGTACAGGTGCCAACTCTGATTAGGGAAATACCTGGAGATTTGGGGGGGTGGATCCTGTGGAGAGCAGCATTTGGGGTGTGTAATGCCATACAGTCTACCCTCCAAAGCAACCATTTTCTCCCAGGGAACTGATCTCTGTCATCTGGAGGTCAATTGTAACAGTGGGAGATCTCCAGGTCCCACCTGGAGATTGGCAACCCTAGGGGAAAGTCAGCCACGCAGCGGGGAGTTTAAGAAAATGGTCTGATGGTCGCTGGCCCACCTCGTTAGCCAGACAGCCATGCTGAAGCTAAGCAGGAGAAAGAGCCTTTTTTCATTTATTCTGACAGGAAAGTGGCCGTTGGGGAGGGGGTTATGGGCGGGGGAGGGGGTTGAAAGTCCTTTGTTTTTTCACTCACAGAACTAAGCTTGGCTGCCTACCAACAGCCACTGAGGGGACAGTCCCTCACAGGAGTCAAGAGAACTGTCTTCCTCAGGAGAGAGAGCTGGTCTGCCAGGGGGAGTGGGTGGGGAAGAGGAGCAGACCCAGCACCCGGCCAATGGCACGTGAGTACTCTTGAGTGGCGGCTGATGGGCCAATGGCTGAGGGAGAGCATTTTACAGCCAATGGGAGCGCATGGAATCTTATGAAACCAAAAGATAAATATTATAAGGAGAGATAATACTGGTATTCTCTGTAAGGATATTATTATACAATTCTTGCTTAGTCTCAATTGCCATACATAAACTGTGTATATTATTGTTTGGTTGTTATTTGACTTTGTTGTTATGGATTTTAAAACAAAAAATATTTTTTAAAAATCAGTTCATGAACATTCAGTTTCATAAATATTCACAGGATATGGCATAGTCTCTCAACAAAAAAGAAAAGATTTTTCGCCTTTGGGAGTCTCATTTATCTAGGCATATTAAACTCTTATCATCTGGACAACCACAGCATGTTCAACTACTCCTAAATTGGAATGTTAATCAGAAGTCTCAGAGTGTCTTTACATTACTTTAGATAGCACTAGTTTCTCTGCTTTGTCCCTGTCCTCTGCAACTAAATTAAGATTAGCATTAGGTGCAATAGACTGCTGTCCTAAAAACACTGTCATAGGAATGAATACAATGGGATTTACTTCTGAGCAGACCTGTTTAGGATTATTCCTTAATACTGCAGCACTAAGTAGAATTCTACCCTTCTAAGTCAACTTAAAAGCAATAGGCTTTTTAGAGAGAGAGAAAACCCACTGCAGCAAAAAAGGTTAAGCAGCCTGTGATGAACTGACCTCAAAAACCAGGATGCTTAGTGCATCAAACTCAGAGAGCTGGGAGATTAGGGGGTTAATGCCTCACTGAAAAGCAGTTTGAGTGGCAGGCTGCTGTCTGCTTGCACTGCCCCCTCTCTGATTGGTCAGCACCAGCTGAGGAGAATTTTATAAAAACTTGAGAGTCTTGTCAGAGAGTCAGTCAGTCATGGTTTGGATTTTTACTTATTATCAAAACAAAGAAGCACTGTGATGAAATTGAACATTTAATAACAATTATGTTTATCTATAAAAACTTTAGAAATTCTTACAAATTCAAGACAAAACTTTGGAAATTTAAACATATTCAAAACAATATCCAATATTCTCAATGAGCACCCGGTTATACACTCATTTCAATAGTCTTCCTCAGGAGTAATACTCTAAAGTAGCAGGGTGTCAGCCTTTTGATACATTTTAACATGGCAGCATTAAACACTCATTTCAATAGTCTTCCTCAGGAGTAATCCTCTTAAGTATCAAGGTGTCAGCCTTTTAATACATTTTAACATTGCAGCATTAACTTCTTTTTCTACTTTCTTCAGACCATAACTGTTTGACTTCTTCTTCAACTTCTCCTAAAACAAACATGATTATTAAACATTGAAAGAAACATGAAGCTGAATGGAAACTAGTTCTAATTTTTAATTTTTTTAAAAAAATTATTAATTTTTGACTTTAATAAATATAAACTTACTCAGTTTCATTTCCAGTAGTTGTATAAGGAGCAAGCCAGTTAAATCATTTCTTAATAGTAGCAACCAGTCCTTTTATTTTTTTATCTGGCTAGAAGCCTTCTTTTCAAATAGGCTGGCCAATGCTCTCTATATTCCATGTAGCTGGCTCTATTGCTCTCCAGCAAATTTTAGGAGTAACATTGCAGTCTTGTTTTCTATCTGGCTGAAAGCCTTCTTTTAAATTAAGCTGACAAATGCTCTCCACCTCTCAAACTGGAACTGAAACTCTCAAAAAACTATTCTAACTGATTCCATGCAGCTGCATAATTAAATACTTCATTCTTAAAGGTATAGACCATTAACAAGATTGCTGAAGGCTGACCTCCTATAAATAATACATACATTTATAATTTTGTGGGTAATCTTACAATGAGCTAAGCTCTAGACATTTTGATAAGTTATGTTGCAATATCCCCAATAAAAGTTGCAAGGACCAAAGGAGGGGTCACAATGATAGACAATATTATCAAAACAAAGAAGCACTGTGATGAATAGGTTGCCCCTATTCCCTCCATTCTATGGGCCTGTTTGGGGGCCCATAGAATTGGACCCCCTGGTCCAATGTATTTGAAACTTGGTGGGTATCTTGGGGAGAGGCTCCATCAGCTACCCTGTGATTTTGGAGACTCTCCCTCAAACCCCCTCTCCTCCAGCTCCCAGAATATACCCTATGTTTTCACCATTGACTTCAATGGACCATAGGATATAATGGGGCCGAATTGCTGCCGAATTTCTTTCATTCCCTCCTTTCCTTCTCTCCTTTTCATCTTTCCCTCCTTCTTCTCTTCTCTCTTTCTTTCCCACCTTCTTCTCTTCTCTTTTTTCCTCCTTTCCCTGTTTCCCTCCTTCT
Organism: Gekko gecko; assembly: GCA_029375565.1. NCBI lineage: Eukaryota > Metazoa > Chordata > Lepidosauria > Squamata > Gekkonidae > Gekko > Gekko gecko. The sequence continues at coordinate 116,102,388 of JAPDNY010000003.1, read as the reverse complement.
TCCCTCTCTTTCTTTCCCTCCCCTTTCCTTCTCTTTCTTTCCCTCTTTCCTTCCTTCTTTTCTTCTCTCTACTCTCTCTCTTTCCTTCCCTTTCCTCCTTCTGTGGCCCAACTCTCATGAGAAGGAGTTTAAACTTTAAACCCCTTCTCTCTTAGCTCCCCTACCCAGACCAGCTGGGGAAGAGAAGGGGAGGCTTTTGAAGATGCCTCCCCCCCTTTTGCTTCCCCTTCTGACATCACTTTCCGGTGATGTCAGGGGGCATGGCTTATGCTAATAACCTAATAGCTCATTAGCATACCATATGCTAATGAGCTCCTGCAGCTGTTTTTCTACGAAAAGACCCCTGAGGCAGACAATGATAAAAGACCTCTGAACACTTCTTGTTTCAAAACCCTTTGGGGTAACCATAAGTCAGCTTTGACTTGATGGCAATAAACAAACAAACAAACCTTTCAGAAGAGACAAATACTAAGATTCCTGTGTTTAAAAACTGCACTAAATTTTAAAACTTGACTAATGAATGGTGGGTTTACTTCTGAAGTTATAAAATGACTGCCAACGTCTTGAAATCTGGGACTCTTTTGCATCTGTTTTCTCTGGATTTCAGTTTTAATTTGTCTACAGGTACAGAAGATAAGACAAGTTATTTCTGGAGAGCATTCCACAAGCATATTACTTGGTTTCTTCAAAAGATGTCGAAGAAGTTAATAGGTTTTAAGAAAGCTTTACATATTGCTGTGTGAGCTCTGACAGTTTGCTAAATCTCTGCAGCACAGAGTTTACATGCAATATACACACAACTTCTATTTAAATGTTCCTCATGTTCCTCAAATTGTATAGTTACATCCTCTTACAGGGCATTATTAAGGTCAAACTGTTCTCCTGTTTTTTGAATTTTAGAGAAGGAAGAAATATCCTTTGTTCCTTGCCTTCTTCACAAAGAGAATATGTTGTACAAGTCACAATTATTGTTGCTCAATCTTTTTCTATTTCACTCAAAAGATGACAGAGTTCAAATTACAGTTTTGTAATTATAGGATTTAGAATCCCTACATTTCCCACTGAGGACTTCAGTCATTAAACTTTAACTTTTTTCACATGACTTGAGAAATATTATCCCATTAATTTATGGGTTGCGGAAGAAAAACTATTATAAATCTTACAAAGATGTGTGTTTATGTATACATACATTCCTGCCACAGCTAATATTCAGGAAGATCTGACATGAGCTACTACTAGCAATATATTCCAGACTGGTCTCAGCAGATGATATATTCAAAAACAATCCTGAATTACTTAGAATGTTAAATGGCATTATGGCAATTGAAGTACCTCCCATGCTATATAAACAAACAGTGCCCTGTTAAAAAGAGGAACATATCTATAAACAATACAAATAATGCCCCCATAAAAAGGGGAGCATCTAACAATTCCACGGTCACCAAGTGTTTGCTATTTTGGCTCCATAATGCTGTTGCTTGTAAGCAATAGTCCTGAATATTTTAGATTATGGACAAGAATGTCTTACACCAAGGATCTTCTTTATCAGTTACAGTGTGAAGAGACCTACAGAATCTTGGAACAAACATAGAAAATGACATAACATTGGAAAGAAAGCATTCGAAAATTAATTTAATATGACAATTTTGAAGACATTTCTAATGGTAGAGCAAAATTGTTTTCGATACCTTTGGATTAGATCTTATAATGAATACAATGCAAGGAACTAATATAAGAAGTTACCTGTCTTTGGAACAAAATTGGTTTGGATCCACTGGAGGATTTCTATAGATCCCCCCTATTTCCCTGTCCCATGGCATACCTCCAAATCTGCCCCCCTGTTATTCTTGGGGATCACCTATTTCGAAGGAGCAGTGCTGGGGGTGGGAGTGGGCTTTGGTGGGAAGTGATAGCATCACTTTGCATGATCTGGACACTGTACGTCTGTTGACACAAATGGCATTTGCCTTTTTAGCTGCTGCATCACACTACTGATTCATGTTCAGTGTATGGTCTGCTAAAACCCCTAGATCCTTTCTGCACATACTACTGCCAAGACACGTCTTCCCCATCCTATAATTATTCATTTGGTTTTTCCTACCTAAATACAGAACTTTACATTTATCCCTATTGAAATTAATTTTGTTTGGTTTAGCCCAGTTTTCCAGCCTGTCAAGATCATCCTGTATCCTAACTTTGTCTTCTACCATTTTTTGCTACACCTCCCAATTTAGTATCATCTGCAAATTTAATAAGCATTCCCTCTATTCCTTCATCCAGATTATTTATGAAGATGTTGAACAAAACAAGTCCCAGGACAGATCCTTGAGGCGCTCCACTTGTCACTCCAAGAGGATGAGGAACCATTAACAAGCACTCTTTGGGTGAGATCTGTCAACCAGTTACAGATCCACATAACAGTAATAGAATCCAAACCACATTTTACCAGTTTGTCAATAAGAATATTATGTGAGACCTTATCAAAAACTTTACTGAAATCAAGATAAACTATGTCTAAAGCATTCCCATGATCCAGCAAGATAGTGACTTTCTCAAAAAGAGAGAGGGGGGGGGGTAAGGTTAGTCTGACATGACTTGTTCTTGAGAAACCCATGCTGGCTCTTAGTAATCACAGCTTTCCTTTCTAAATGCTCAAGGACTGACTATTTGTTCTAAAACTCTCCCAGGTACAGACATCAAGCTGACCGGTCGGTAGTTACCCGGATCCTCCTTTTTCCCCTTCTGGAAGATGGGGGACAGCATTTGTCCACCTCCAATCTTCTGGCACCTCACCTGTTCTCCAAGAATTCTCAAAAATAATGGACAGAGGCTCAGAAATTACATTTGCGAGTTAAGAACATAAGAGAAGCCAATGCTGGATCAGGCCAATGGCCCATCCAGTCCAACATTCTGTCACACAGTGGCCAAAAATACCAGATGCCATCAAGAGGTCCACTAGTGGAGCCAGGACACTAGAAACCCTCCCACTGTTGCTTCCCCTCCAGGCACCAAGAATACAGAGCATCCCTTGCCCCAGAGTCCCTATTTATACCTTGTGGCTAATAGCCACTGATGGACTTCTGCTCCATATTTTAATCTAATTCCCTTTTGAAGCCATCCATGCTTGTAGCTGCCGCCACCTCCTGTGGCAGTGAATTCCATGTGTTAATCACTCTTTGGGCGAAGAAGTTCTTTTAGTACCCTTGGATGCATTTAGTACCCTTGGATGCATTTAAAGAAACTAGGTGTTTATGTACTTCCCCTATGCCAATCCTAGGATGCACCTCCCTTCCCAGTTCACATGTTCTGTTTTTGCCCTCGCAAGAGAAAACTAAGGAAAAGTAGGAATTGAACAGTCCTGCCCTCTCTTCATCACCTACAATTTCACTTTCCTATCCCTGCAGTGGGCCTACCATGTCTTTGTTCTTTTTCTTACCTAGCCTAAACTCATACTGAGCTTTTACTTTCCTAACTCTTTATATTCATCCTTGGTTATAAGGCCCTCCTTCCAATTTCCGTATATCTCAATAGTTATTCTACATTGCAGGGTATACAGAACAAACAAAAAATATATATTTATCCCCAATATCCTGCTCATCATAATCTTTACAATAATCCTTACTTTAAACACTGTAATTTCTAAACATCATAACTAGCCTATTCTACCGCCATATTATTAATTTTCAGCATACCTACATATTCTATATTACATATTTAATCATTTCTACATATTCACTATAACCTTTAATATATCAAAGTCTAAAAAGGAATTTATTACATATATATCACAATTAAAAAAATAAAAATATTATTATTCAAATTCCAATTCTATACACATTTATATTTAAATTTTGTTCTTTTCTCTGCTTTTGCATTATAGTACTTTTGCTAAATATTTATATACTATTTTAAATTGCTTCTCATTCTAAATTTGTCTCCTGCTTTCATAATAAACTATATATCAAATTTGATCTTTTTTCCAGATGTGACGTTAATTTTGCCATTACTGCATAATCAGCCAGTTTATTTTCACATTCTAAGCTTGGACAAACATCAGATTTCCATTTTGCTGCATAGATGATTCTAACCATTGTCATCATATATGCATATAACTCTTCCAAAACTTTTGTCAATTTGTCAGGCAATATTCCTAATAACATGTTCTTGGCTTCCAGAGGAAATTTAAATTTTAATACATTGCGTATTTCCCCATGTATTTCCTCCCAATATCTTTTTGCTTTTTTACACGTCTACTACATAGGATAAAATGTTCCATCTATTATTTAACGTTTCCAACATTTTCCTTTGTGGATTTTATTTACTTTCTCAATGTCCTTCAGAGTAATATACCATCTGAAGAACATTTTATAGCAATTTTCTCTTAACATCTGGCTGGCTGTGAACTTGATTTCTTTTCCCCATAATCATTCCCACTGATGCATAGGTATTTGCTCTCTGAAGTTGTGCATCCATTTAATCATACACTTTTCACTTCTTCTGTTTCAAATTGAAGTAATAACTTATATATCCATCATAGTAAATTATCTTTTTAGTTTGTAATCAACTGTTCAAACTCAGTCTTCTCTCTTAGAGCTTCACCTTCCATGTTAATTATTTTCTTTAATATTGAAACTGATTGATGATAGAGTAACTATTGAATATTAATTCCTTTATCTCTAATATCTTGCCAAGATTTAAATTTCCCCTGAGCATTTAGCTCACTTTTATTTCTTATATTCTTATCATGATAAGTGTCTGTTGGGGACATAAGCAGGGAGTTTGGAGGGCTTCTTCAAAAGTTTATTAACCCAATTGATATTTTGTTGAAATTTATATGTGGTGGACTTGTGATAGAGTTAAAAAGTATTGGGCTTCAATTCATGAAATGTTACAAAAATGCTAGAATGCACCATTCCCTTTACCCTTGAATTGTTTTTATTGAATATAAGACCAGAGCATTGTAAAAAACCCAGGATTTTATCTTATTATACATATTCTGACTACTGCAAGAATGTGGTATGCTAAATATTGGAGAAAAGATGAAATACCATCCAAAGAAGAAATGATTGCAAAGATTTTAGAAACAGCAGAGATGGAGGCTGCAATCACACACACTAAATAATGCACTTTCAAGTCACTTTCAATGCACTTTCCAACTGGATCTTACTGTGTAAACTGGCAAAATCTGGTTGGAAAGTGCATTGAAAGTGGATTGAAAATGCATTATTTAGTGTATGTGATCACAGCCGGATAATCTGACTTTATTTTTGAGAGGACAGCAAGAAGAAAGATTTCAATCCACCTGGTCAAGATTTTACAAATGGCTTGAGGATTATATAAAAAGAAAGTAATCAGACCTAAACATATGGAGATCAATTTTATTTAAAACTATTTGCAGAACATTCAGGAAAAGTAAATAATATCAAAAATAATTAAAATTCAGATGGATAGTAAGAGGTAAAAGGTAATGGATTCCTCAGTTTGTATGTTTTTGTTTGTCATAGTTGTTTAAAAATAAAAATGATTATTAAAAAAGTTTATTAACTTAACCCAATTGATAATATTTTGTTGAAATTTATACTGTACATTAAGAAATCTAAATCTCAAAGCAGAGGAGACAATATAAAAATCTAACTTCCTTTTTACACAAACAATCCATTCCCTACAGATGGATACTTCTGGAAGGACTTATCTTCAACTACAAAGATAAGCAAGAGAAGATTGACTCTGTCCAAAAAGCAAAGATATTTTTGGAGAAACATCAAACAACAGCCAAAGAAAAAAGGGAAAACAGAGGGCAGTAAACAAACTGAAGAAGAAAGTGAACCTGAATTGGGAGACAGTGGAAGTACAACTGGCAAATCCTCAGAAGACTCTGATGCTGAAAAAGGAGCAGCGGCTCCAAAACGCGTCAAAGTTAGACTGACCTATGACAAAAGCAAACACAAGAAAAATAAGAAATAAGCAAAACCATATGTAGTTTATCTCTGAAAGTCTTTTGTTTGCTATGTGTGAAACTGGGTTACACCTATTATGGCTAAATATGCTTGCTTTAGCTTGATTTTATATTAATTTTAAACAGTTATATTCCTCTTATATTTTTTATTTTACTTTAAGATTGGGAAACACAATAAGATTTTTATATATATTATGAACTATGATTCTTGTTTTAGCTTTTGTACTTTAGTCTTAGCTCCCTTTTCCCTTTTGTTATAGTTTGTATAGTGGAAAAGCAATAAAAATAAAAAAGAAGTCTAAATCTCAGTGGAGAATAAAGTAAAGGTAAAGGTTCCCTTGCTCGAAAGCCAGTTGAATCCAACTCTAGGGTTGCGGTGCTCATCTCTGTTTCAAAGCCGAAGAGCCAGCGCTGCCCGAAGACATTTCCATGGTCATGTGGCTGGCATGACTAAACACCAAGGTGCACAGAACGCTGTTACCTTCCCACTGAAGTGGTACCTATTTATCTACTTGCAATTTCTTGCTTTCGAACTGCTAGGTTGGCAGGAGCTGGAACTAGAGACGGGAGCTCACTCCGTCTTGCGGCACCTGGGTCTTGAACTGCTGAATTACTGACCTTCCACAGCCTGCAGTTCAGCGTCTTAACCACTTGAGCCACCGCAGCTCCTCAGTGGAGAATAATTTATATTCATTTATTATTTCAACAATAATGCACTAAATCAAGGTTCCCAAATGTATTGCCCGTGAGTTCCACGGTGCTCTGGCCTTTTCAGGAATTGGGCAGGGCCATTGTAAAATGGCGCTTGTTATTAGCTGCTCTAGTTTAATTAGAAGTGTTTTCTATGTCTGCAATAGCAGCTGCAGCCACTGGAGGTTCAAAGGAGTTGTACGCACCTGGGCTTTTCTTAGTCAGTATGTGGGTTCATTCCCCCTTCTGGCTTTCGTTCTTTTTTATTTCCCCTTTCTCCTTTCCTTCCTCTTCTGTAATTCCTTTGCAAAACGAGGATGGAGGTGTCATGTTTGGCTCTACCTTCTGTGGCAACCATTTGGGGTTTTACATTATTTTAGTTATTTTATTTCATTTTCATTCAACCTTCCCCCCCCAATGGGGATCCAAAGCTATTTACATTATTCTCCTCTCCTCCATTTTATCTTCACAACAGCCTGGTGAGGTGGGTTAGGCCAACAACATGTGACTGGTCCAAGGTCATCCAGCATGCTTCCATGGCAGACAGGAGGTTCAAAACTAGGTCTCCCTGATCTTAGCCTGGTACACTAACCACTGTACGACACTGACTCTCTGCCTCTTGCAGCAGCCGCTTTGGGATTGCCCTCACCACTTCCTTTCAGATTTCCAAAAGTGGGATTTGTGGTAATGTAAACAAAACACTTTCACTTTTAAGTGGAACTTAATCCCAGCAAAATTGGTTAGAAAGAAGAGAGGAGAAGAAGAAAAGACTGGATTTATACCCCACCCTTCAGTACCCAGAGGACTCTTAGAGCGGTTTACAATCTCCTTTCCTTTCCCCTCCCCACAACAGACATCCTGTGAGGTAGGTGGGGCTGAGAGAGCTCTTTTGATCACTGCTCTTGAGAGAACAGCTCTGAGAGGACTGGGACCAGGGGTGGCCAAACCGTGGCTTGAAGCTCTTGGAGCCCCCTCATGCGGCTTGTGAGGCTTGCCACCCCCTGCATCCCCCCGCTTTCAAAGTGGAGCCTCTGGCACGAGCCGAAGGGCGAGAGCAAAAGGGCGAGACTCTTTGCCTGTGGCTCTTTGCCTAGGGGCTCTGTAAGAAGCCCAGGAAGAGCCAGAAAGCCAGGACCTTGGCTCCTTGGTAAGGTAAGTAGACTCCTACAACAGGAGCCATATAAATACAAAGGGTTTTAAAAGGGGGTTATAGAAAAGTATTTGTTTAAAAACAATTATGAAGCCAGAATGCCAGCAGGGGGTTGGGGGCTATCCAGTGTTTTGCATGGAGTGTCACATGTATGACTATCTGCCCACTGGTCAGAAGTCTTGGGTGTGTGCTCGGTGCAAGGAGCTCCTGGTTCTCAGGGAGAGAGTTTGCTCCCTTGAGGCCAAGGTGGCTGACCTGGAGAAGCAGGGACAGTCAGTTAGGTGCACGGGGAAGACTCTCGGGGACTTGTTAGATATGTCCCACTCTGGATCTGGCAGCCCGGCTGCTGCCAGGGAGCATGAGGGCCAAGGGGAAAAGGGGCACCATGCTGAGGATAAGGGGAATGTGCCCTCAGAAGGGACCTCTTCTTCAGCTGGTGAACGGGTATCCTTTCGTACCAAGGAACCGTCCCTGGGAAGGGTGGGAGGGGGGCTCTTGGTAGTTGGTGATTCGATCCTTAGGCAGGTAGACAGCTGGGTGGCGAACCCGCGTACTGACCGTATGGTGACTTGCCTGCCTGGTGCGAAGGTAGCGGACATTACGCGTGTTTTAGATAGGCTGGTAGATAGTGCTGGGGAGGAGCCAGTGGTCGTGGTGCACGTCGGCACCAACGATGTGGGGAAATGCAGTCGTGAGGTCCTGGAGGAGAAATTTAGGCTGCTGGGCAGGAAACTCAAGGCCAGGACCTCCAAGGTAGCCTTCTCGGAAGTGCTACCTGTTCCACGCGCAGGGCCGGAGAGACAGGCACAGATCAGGAGTCTCAATGCGTGGATGAGACGGTGGTGTAGGGGGAAGGGTTCAAGTTTGTTAGGCACTGGGATGCTTTTTGGGACAAGAGGGAGCTGTACAAAAGGGACGGTCTCCACTTGTCCCGAGAAGGAACCAGGCTGCTGGCGCTCAAAATCAAAAAGGTGGCAGAGCAGTTTTTAAACTGAATAATGGGGAAAGCCGACAGGAGATGAAAAGTCTCTGGTTCGGGATGGCTCATCTCAAAGAGATGAAGGGGTAGCTATTACTTTTGTACAAGGAAATGGATTACAGTTGTCCACTGAGACTGTGGCTAATGATAGGAACTGCCTGGCAAGGTCTCGAGGCAGCAAGAGGAAGGCTGTGGGCTTAACAAACGTGGGAAACTATAAGTGTTTATACACAAATGCTAGAAGTCTCCGAAGTAAAATCGGGGAGTTGGAATGCTTGGTGTTGGGGGGGGAAATAGACTTTGTGGGTATTTCAGAAACTTGGTGGGATGAGGAAAATCAGTGGGATACGGTGATTCCTGGTTATAAATTATATCGGAAGGATAGGGGGGAAAGGGTTGGAGGTGGGGTGGCTCTGTATGTCAGAGAGGGTATACCGTCCAGTAAGATTGAGAGGGTAAGAGAATTGGATTCACTTCTGGAAATGCTATGGGTTGAAATAGTGGGTCCAAAAGGAGGCTTAACAGTGGGAGTTTGTTATCGCCCACCAGATCAAAAGATAGAGGAGGATTATAAAATGATGAATGAATTAAAGATAGCGGCTAGACGAAATAACTGTGTTGTAATAGGCGACTTTAACTACCCACACATTGATTGGGTCAATATGAGTTCTAGTCGGGAAAAAGAGATTGCGTTCTTAGACACTCTCAATGACTGTGCTGTGGAACAGATGGTCACAGATCCTACCAGGGGAGAGGCGATCCTGGATTTGGTCCTAAGTAACACCCAAGACCTGGTGAGAGATGTAAAAGTGATTGCACCACTTGGGAACAGTGACCATAATGTCATTGAGTTTAACATTTGTACAGATAGGGAGTTGCCCAAAAAGACTGACGCAACCACTTTTAACTTTAAAAGGGGTAACTTCTCTGGTATGAGGGGACATGTGAGGAAGAAATTGAAAGGAAGAGTGGAGAAGGTCAAAACCATTGGGGAAGCTTGGAGACTATTTAAAAAGACAATCCTAGAAGCTCAGAAAAAATATATACCGCAAGTTAGAAAAGGTACAAATAGGTATAGAAAAAAGCCTGCATGGTTAACAAATAAAGTAATGGAAGCTGTAAAAGGTAAGAAGGATTCCTTTAAGCGGTGGAAAGCTAGTCTTAGTGAGGTTGATAAAAGGGAACACAGACTATGGCAAATACAATGCAAGTCTGTGATCAGGCAAGCAAAAGGGAATATGAGGAGCATATCGCAAAAAACATAAAGACCAACAATAAAACTTTCTTCAAATACATTAGAAGTAGGAAGCCAGCCAGGGAGGCAGTGGGGCCCTTGGATGACCAAGGGGTAAAAGGAGTAGTGAAGGATGATAGGGAAATGGCTGAGAAGCTGAATGCATTTTTTGCCTCTGTCTTCACTGTGGAAGAGGAGAAGTGTTTGCCCACTCCAGAAGCACCGATTTCGGGAGGGGGTTTGAAAGACCTGAATCAGATTGCGGTAACAAGAGAGGAAGTCCTCCGACTGATGGACAATTTAAAAACTAATAAATCACCAGGCCCGGATGGCATTCATCCGAGAGTTCTGAAAGAACTCAAATGTGAACTTGTGGATCTCCTGACAAAAATATGTAATCTTTCTTTAAAATCTGCCTCAATTCCTGAGGACTGGAAGGTAGCTAATGTCACTCCCATCTTTAAAAAGGGCTCCAGGGGAGATCCAGGAAATTACAGGCCAGTCAGTCTGACATCGATACTGGGTAAGTTGGTGGAAACTGTTATTAAGGAAAGAATTAGTAGGCACATTGATGAACAAAAACTATTGAGGCAGACTCAGCATGGGTTCTGTAAGGGAAGATCTTGTCTCACTAACCTGTTAGTGTTTTTTGAGGGAGTGAACAAACATGTGGACAAGGGGGACCCAATAGATATTATTTACCTTGACTTCTGGAAAGCTTTTGATACAGTTCCTCATCAAAGGCTCCTAAGTAAGCTCAATAGTCATGGGATAAAAGGACAAGTCCTCTTGTGGATCAAAAATTGGCTTATAAATAGGAAACAGAGAGTGAGTATAAATGGGAAACGTTCTCAGTGGAGGGTGGTAAGCAGTGGGGTACCACAGGGATCAGTACTCGGTCCGATGCTTTTTAACTTGTTTATTAACGATTTGGAATTGGGAGTAAGCAGTGATGTGGCTAAATTTGCAGATGACACAAAGTTGTTCAGGGTGGTGAAAACCAGGGAGGATTGTGAGGCACTCCAAAGGGATCTGTTGAGGATGGGTGAGTGGGCGTCAACGTGGCAAATGGGGTTCAATGTGGCCAAGTGCAAAGTGATGCACATTGGAGCCAAAAATCCTAAATATAAATACACGTTGATGGGGTCTGATCTGGCAGAGACGGACCAAGAGAGAGATCTTGGAGTCAGTAGTGGATAACTCGCTGAAAATGTCTACACAATGTGTAGCTGCAATAAAGAAGGCCAACGCTATGCTGGGGATTATTAGGAAGGGAATTGATAACAAATCAGCCAGTATCATCATGCCCCTGTATAAATCATTGGTGCGACCTCATTTGGAATACTGTGTACAGTTCTGGTCACCACATCTCAAAAAGGATATTATAGCATTGGAAAAAGTGCAGAGAAGGGCAACTAGAATGATAAAAGGGTTGGAACACCTTCCCTATGAAGAAAGGTTAAAATGCTTGGGGCTCTTTAGCTTGGAGAAACGACGGCTGAGAGGTGACATGATCGAGGTTTATAAGATTATGAATGGGATTGAGCAGGTTGAGAAAGAAGTACTTTTCTCCCTTTCTCATAATACAAGAACTCGTGGGCACTCTATGAAATTGCTGAGAAGTCGGGTTAGAACAGATAAAAGGAAATACTTCTTCACCCAAAGAGTGATTAACATATGGAATTCACTGCCACAGGAGGTCGTGGCAGCTGCAAGCATGGACAGTTTCAAGAGGGAATTAGATAAACATATGGAGCAGAAGTCCACCAGTGGCTATTAGCCACAGGGTATAGATGGGAACTCTCAATCTGGGGCAGGTGATGCACTCTATTCTTGGTGCTGGAGGGGCAGCAGTGGGAGGGCTTCTGGTGCCCTGGCCCCACTGCTGGACCTCCTGATGGCACCTGGTATATTTTGGCCGCTGTGTGACAGAGTGTTGGACTAGATGGGCCATTGGCCTGATTCAACATTGGCTTCTCTTATGTTCTTATGTTCTTATGTTCTTATGAGGTTCCCTCCCTTTCTGAGAGTCAGGTGGGTGTGTGGAAGGGCAGCCAAGCCCTGCCCCTAGCTCCCAGCAGCCCTCAGTTGAGTCAGGAAGACATGGGGGCTGTGCATGCTCCCTCCTCTTGTTGCTGCCTGGAGCAAGAAACATAAGTTTGGGGGAGCAGTGGGGGGACTTTATTTGCAGGGGTGGGTTATCAGTACGCCCAGGCTGTGGGTGGCTGGGCTGCTCAGGTGTGGGTGGTGGGGGTTCTTTTGCAGGGGATGGGTGGGTGGCAGGGGCTTCTTTTACAGGGGTGGGTGGGTTACAAGCGCACCCAGGCCGCAGCCAGCTGGGCCACTCTGGTGTGGGTGGCGGGGGCTTCTTTTGTGGGGCAGTTCTGAGCACACCCAGGCTGGCTACAACCCGCCACTGGGGAAAGACCATGGCTCAGTGGTAGAGCATCTGCCTGGCATGCTGAAGGTTCCAGGTCCAATCCCTGCCATCTCCAGATAAAAGGCCAAGCAGTGATGTGAAAGACTTCAGCCTGAGATCCTGCAGAGTAGCTACCAGTGTGAATAGATGACCATACTGACTTTGATGGACAAAGTGTCTGACTCAGTATAAGGCAGTATGTGCTCATGTACCCTGGTATTCTGAGGTACCCTACCTCTGAACATGGATGGTCTATTTAGCTGTTATAATGGAGCTTTCCTGTGGTGTGTGTGTGTTTAGTTCCTTGACCTCAAATACCACCCATCAGTGTTCCCTCTAAGCTGAGTTAGTGTGAGCTAGCTCAGGTTTTTTAGCTTCCAGCAGACACATTTTTGTCTTAGCTCAGGAACAGGGCTGGCCCCAAGTGTCTGGGCGCCCTAGGCAGGCCAGCTTGTGGCACCCACCCTACCTGCAGCTTCCCGGCCCTCCTCCTCTGCCACCGCTGCCAGCGCCCTGCAGGACATGGGGCGAGGAGGAGGAGGCGCTGATGGGGCACCGATGATGGGGCGCGCCAGCCCGCTTGCCTCCCCCAGGGCCCAAGCCGGCATCCAAGGGTGGGGGGCTGGAAGCAGGAGGTGGCAGGAACTGTGGGGGTGGTGGCAGCTGGGAAGAGGAGGAGGAGAAGGGCCCCTAGGGGGAGGGATGGTCATTGGCACAGGACAGGGGAGGGAAGGAGAAAAAGGGAGGCTACTGGAGCCTTGCTCGGCCCTGACAACAACAGGCCCTCTGCCCCTCCGGAGACGGATCCCCCATCTCCCCCCGGGACACCCACATCCCCACCCTCCCTGCCCCCCACGAGCGACTCACCTCCCAGGACCCTCTCTGCTGCCAGAACCCTCCGGCTGCTGCTGCTGCTCCATGTGGTTAGGCTAAACCACGCCCCTTCCCTTCCAGCACCGGCTTGCCTGGGTGCTCCACAGCTGTGGGGGCCCCAGGCAAGCCAGGGAAGAGGTGTGGGTTTTAACCCTGCCCCTTCCCTCCCAGCACCGGCTTCCCGAGGGGGAGGGCGGGCAAGCTCCACTGCTGCCTCCTGCGCTCCACCAGGGCACTCTTCACTGGCAGTAGGAGGAAGGCGGCAGTGACGGGGGGCTTTTCATGGGGGGCGGGGTGCAGTTTGGCGCCCCTGCAGCCGGCGTGCTCTAGGCGA
>JAPDNY010000003.1:116072031-116088653 GCA_029375565.1 Gekko gecko | reverse complement strand
CACTGGAAGAGTCACGCTCGGCTACCCACTGCTGCTTCCCAGCACACTGGTTTTAAACACAGGAGACTCTCTCCCCCCTTTTCCTGCAGTCAGGCTAGGGAGGATGTGGGTGGCTTGCACATGCTCTGAGCCTCCCCAATTCCCAAAAGAAGCCCCACCACCCACCCTGAAGTCTCCTGTGTTTAAGATCAGCACACTAGGAAGCAGCAGCAGCAGCATCGGGCAGCAGAGCGTGACTCCTCTGGCAGTAATTGTGCCCAGAGGGGACCACCAAATTATCCCGTGGCAGTGGCAGCTGCCCTCTCTGCCACAGCTGCCCATCTGCATATGGCCGGGAGGGGTCTGCCACTCCCCAGCTGCAGCCACGTTTATGTTGGCCCCCGGTGGCCGGGGCAAGGCCACTGGACCTGGCCTCGGTTGGAGGGAGGGCTCTTCTGCCAAGCAGGCAGTGGTGGGCAGCCACGTGCATGCTGAGCCAGCCTTCTGTGGGCCACAGAGATTGGGCTGTGGGTTATCTGACCTCATTGCAAATGAGGTTCAATGAAAGGAAATATAAAGTGATGCTTATTGGACCAAACATTCTAAACACATCTATACCATCTGAAGTGGAATTGACTAGCCAATAAAAGGACCCTGGAACTGTGGCCAACAGCTTACTGAAAACTTTGACTCACTATGATAAAAAAATCTCATTGTTGTTATACTTACTGAAAGTAATTATAAATAAAATGGCCAGTATATTTGTGACCTTGTATAAATGTATGGTGTGATTGCACACTATAGCAGGGGTGTTGAACTCATTCATTATGAGGGCCAGATCTGACATAAATGAGACTTCGTTGGGCCGGGCCATGTGTGTCATAAAATGTAATGCCAGGTAGCAGAGATATAAACTTTATAAAGGACACAAATGGCTTTTTAAAACTTAAAATAAAGACGTGCTTAAAACATTAGCACTCTTGCAATATTTTGTTTATTTAATAGTGTCTGATAACTGACACCTCTTGCTCTGAATTATTGCATCAAAATGTCTGTGCTGTTGCAATCCTGAGTATGCTGTTCAAGTGTGTATTTATAAGCTGCAAACCTATAATGATAAAGCAGCAGCAGAACTGGAAGCAGAAGCAGAAGACAGCCAGTTCCACTGTGGGCTTAATAGAAACCCTCCAGGGGCCTGATCTGGCCCCCGGGCCATATGTTAGACACCCCTGCACTATAGTGTTGCTATTAGTTCCCCCCCTTCCATTTTGAAGAGATGGGACCAGGTTCTGTCTGCTAGTCCTGTGAGGCTAAGAATCAGAGTTTCTGGTCATTAGAACGTCAAAGGACTGCAAGTTAGCAGAAGGAGTAGGACTATGCCTAATTGAATCATACATACTGGGAAATAATAGTTCTAAAAAGAAGATAAGGTTCTTTCGGAATCATGCAAATGGGCCATTAAGTGGGATATCTCACTTAATCAATCAAGATACAGGGAGACAAAGGTTCCTGCAGCATTAACATTCCTGCCAACAAAGAATTAGGCCCATACTAGCAATCTCTATTTTCCAATAAATTATTATTGATGATGATGATGATGATGATGATGATGATGATGATGATGATGATGATGATGATGATGATGATGGTTTTTAGTTCCCAATGCCCTTCTTGAATCAGAGTCAGGGGCAGCGCCACTTGAAGCATGAAGTTGGTATAAAGCAGTATGCTTTTAGCTAAAATTAACTTTAAAGCTACTGGAACTGCCTTCCAGCAAGCAGGGGGCTTTCCTGCCTCCCTCCCTCCCCCCCAGTGCATTTTTCTTACCATCCACTGAAACCCCCCAGGCAGAGGAGCTCCTGCAGTGGGGACCTCCAGGGGTGCAGGGGTTAAGGCAAGAGGGTCCCTTTGGCTGCCTCACTTCTATCTCTTTCTCTCCCCTCCCCATCCCCTGGTCCTCCCCCCATGGCAGGGTGGTGTAATGGCGCACTGGCCAGCAGGCTGGGCAGGCTCCGGCAAAGGGCAGGGGATCGATCCAAAACAGCGCTTTAAATGCTCATCAATCTTAATCTAGGTTACTCTAGTCATCATGTGCCATTCTCTCTGGTGATTACCGGTGGGTTTGGGTTTCCATTCCCTAGGCCCCCTTGGCCTTTGTGTTGAATGGCCAGGGGGATCTCTCCACATGGCGAAGCAACCGTCTTCAGAGGAAAGTTTTGACAGGTGCCACTGCTATGGGCAGGACTCAAGCAATGCAGCCAGTGGATAGGGTAAGCTTCTGAGTGACACATCATGGAGCCAACTGATTTAGGAGCGTGTGGAATGTTCACAAAGTGCCGCCCAATTTCACAATTATATATAAGGAGAGATGTTTGTACTATTTTGTGGTTTGAAGTTTGTGCTGATGATTCTTTCTGTGTGTCAAACTTAACTGATGATGAAGATGATGAGGAGAAAACAGGTTTGAGTTCAAACTGCTTTAATTTAGCTATTTGAATCTCCATACCAAACAAAAAAGCCAACTAAAAAGCCAGTCCAATGAGGTAAGTAAAACTGTTTCCAAACACACATCCTTCCCACTGAGATATAAAATATTGGTAGGACCTTGGTCCATTCTTCTTCTCACTTGCAGCCAACCTGGTGGATCCCGTGTTAGTTCCTCTTGTCATCTCTTTTCATCCCAAGCCTTAGAAGAGAATAATATTTTGGTTTGAGCTCAAGCCCCTTGCCCTATTACTGGGGCCAAAGTCTTTCCCACATATCACATTTTCTGTATGCTCCTGAGGGCTTCTTTACTGTGGTACAGAAGTTTGCCAAATGAAACTCATCAGGCAAACAGAAGACAAATCTCTTATTTCTCTTGCTAGGCAAATAACAGATTTAAGAAATTCAAAGGACAGGATGGATTAATGTCTGGAATATTGTGTGTGATGCCTACGAGCTCTAGCAGAATTAGACAAGACACTGGGAGGTCATGAACAATTCTTCCCAGAAGTCTTATAAAGGGAAGTAGAAGCCACTCATTGTCCCAGTTTATATCAAACTGTGATGAAGGGGAGGTGGGTTCCTCCTAGCAAAGATTCACAGATCTAAGTCACCTACTGTTCTGCCTGTTATTCGCTCTGGAAGTAAAATAAGGCATACCACTTTTACCTGTCTTTTTTTTCCCTCTTCCAGAGCTATTGACAATAAAGGGGGTGTTGACTTTGAAGGTCAAAACTGCCTGAGTGGACCAGTTACACCACTTCTCATGCTCCAACAGGGTCCAATTTGATTCAGGGGCCTACACAACTACTGTTTCCATTTTAAAACGCAAAAATCTTTCGGTTTGAGCTTGTGAAGAAACCCCTACCTAAAGACCCAACAATGATACAATGGATTTGGAAATGAAAAAGTCGGAAGGAATTCTGAAGCCAAAACAGGCCAGTCTCACAGAAAGAGCTCAGGTTGGAATATATCGGGTTATTACGTTACCCTTGTGGTAATCCTGTGAAAGAAAGTTACATACCTAAGCCATCTGATTAGCTGCACACTGGAGATGGAACGTGAATCTGGGTTCCTTACACCCAATACAGTGCTATGTCAGTTGGCCATTTCTCCTGATCCAGAGGTTAATTTAGCTGCCAGTGCATTGACTACACCCTTTCCCTGCAGTTTGGCAAAATGGCCTCAATAGGAAGGAAATGGAAAAGAGGAGGGAAGAGACAAGGTGTAGCACCAGCAGCTTCTCTGAGAACCTTGTGGTGACCCTGACTTTATTGGCAGGGCAGATCTTGCAGGGCTAATTTGCTAATATCATCGTGATGGCGGAGGGCAAGCGCACAGAAGGGAATGACACTGCCAGTGTGGGAAAGATGCAAAAATGCTGCCATGAATGGAAGCAAAGCCACAGCAAGCAGGAAGTGGCTGTTAAGTATTATGAGAACCATTACAAATTATGACCACAGGCTTTTCTTCTGGAGAGGGCTTTTATTATCTTCAGTGTGAACACAGTTAGTGCAATTTTACAGCTAACATGGTATTTTATATAGATTAGTTTCACTTGAAATGACCAGAGATATTTCTTTAGCAGGCTGGACTTGATGATAGCAAACACTGCATTTAAAAAAAAAAAACCCAAACCCTTTATATAGTAATATCTTGAGGAACAGAAATCACAACATTGATTTTAAAATATACATTTGTGGCACACAGTTGTTTTAAGGGAAAGAAACAAATAAAGAATTCTTGATGCGATCTGCCATTCGTGTTTGAAGGTCTGTGGCAGTGTCTGAAAGACAAAAAGGGAAATAATTGATTAGTGGGTTTTGTTTGATCTATTCCGGGATCAAAGGGACAAATACTGTCGGGAAGGATGAAAGAAGGGGAAATGCTCCCTGTACTGATTCAGTTATCTGCTTAATCATAACACTCTTTATTGTACATTAGAGAGCTGCTGCTACCTGACCCTCCGTCAAACTTTGAAGCAACAAATGCAGTGCCTAAGGACTTTCGGCTGCAATTCT
Source organism: Gekko gecko (assembly GCA_029375565.1). Lineage (NCBI taxonomy): Eukaryota > Metazoa > Chordata > Lepidosauria > Squamata > Gekkonidae > Gekko > Gekko gecko. The sequence continues at coordinate 116,084,169 of JAPDNY010000003.1, read as the reverse complement.
ACAATATCTTATGAATGGGCTGATGAACAGTATCCTTGTTAAGCAGATAGATAATAGACTTTATTTTTCCAAGAGATGGGACATCTTTGCCATTATAAGGAAGTGACTGGGCTTGACAGGTGCTCGCCTGAATGGAAGATGTCTGTATTCAGTACCAAGGGCAATTTTAACAGGTCCTGCCATGCTGGAGCTGTGACAGTCTTCCTGGTGTGCCTTCTCTCCTCATTTCATTTATAGCTAACACAGGCACATTTCTTCAGCATTTAGGAGAGATCACTACTGTCAAGTATTTTGTGACACAGCGGGCTGTTTCTGGATCAGAATCTGCCAGTAGTGGAAATATTACCCAAGGTTCCATAGAAAGTTGATATTTGAACAGAATTGGGATAATCCAGAGGGACCCATGGACTGTCCATTGATGGTAGAATAGTAAAAGATGGTCCAGTGTCTCTATTGTGCTAGAAGCACAATTACATAACTGGTTAGAATATGGGATTTTTGCTATGTGACCCTTTTGTTCTGAGTCAGAAAACTGTTTAATCTAGCAAGCATAAAGACATGTTTGTGGCTGGGGATTGTAAACAATCTTGCATACGGAGGTAGGATCTGCTAATGCAAGCTTAGAGCATAGAACATACATGTCTTGCACAGGGTAAGGTTCTATTGTAGCCCAGCTGGTCTCTCAGGCTCCATGTCCAAGTCCAGGTCATGCAGGCAGGAGCAGGTCAAAGGAATGCTCACAGCATAGTCCAAACAGTCCAAGGTCAGTTGCTACAGTCAGAGAGAGTCTGAAAGCAGAGTCAAGACAGTCCAAGAGTCACAGGAGTCGATGCGGTGTGATATTGCGGTGTGATATTTGAACAGATGGACTATAGTTCCATCTCTACTTTCCTTCTGTTTTCTTTCTGCAAAATAGAAACCTAGCTCCCATGGATCCTACTGTAAGTTTCAAGCTCTGCTGCTAGAGACTGCTCGTCCAGGTCTTAAAGAAATTCCTTTACTTGGAAAACTTGTCCATCAGGGACGAAAATACCCTGATAGTTGACATTCTAAATGCATGAATGCATTTTATATAGTGGAACACTCAGAAATGCAGTTCCCCACATACATTCTGAAATGACACATTCCAACAGAATTGTAATGTGTTGTTATTCGGAATGTGTAGATGTGCTGTTGTATGGCACAACTGGGAAGTTGAGGCCATGAAATACACTGTCAAACAAGATCAAGGGGGTGGGTCAGTGAGGAGCAATTACTTTGCTTCTGCACTGGGGAAGGCAAGCAATGGTATGTTACCCTCTGCTTCTGGAGATTTTCTTCGACAGCACAAGGGACTCAAATGTTGACTATGGTTTGGGGGAAAGCAACAGGCCATCCAAACTAGAGGTGTGCATTCAAATTTACCAAACATTGAATTAAACCAGAAACTAGCTGTTTTGAGTTAGCTCAGAGATATCAAAAATGACCCCCAAACCCCTTAAATCCCAGAAGTAATTATTATCTCCTAGAATTTCAGGAATGCTTCAGGAGGTGCAGGAGTACAGATAGAGACAAAATCACACCCTCTTTTAAATTTTAATGGCCCAGTATTTTCTGTGTGAAGACCTGGCCCGTTAAGCTCCAGAGCCCTGTCTACCCCCTTAGGGGAAAAAAAATAACCTTTTAAAATTTAAAGGGTACATGTACTGCCAAAATACTGGGGAGCATTCTAAATGATAGCAGACCTGGCCTACACAATTCAGAGTCCAGGCCTACTTCCCTTTGAATGAATTATCCCTTTGAACTTTAAAAGGAGATGATTTTCAGTAGGAGATAGACCTGGTCTCCAGAGTCCACAAACCAGATCTACCTCACACTTGGGGCACTTTTCATCTCTCCCTCGCTTCACATTCCTGATGCCTCAGAGGAAGGGGGAAATGGGGCAATACCCAAAATAATAGTCCCAACATCTGAAAAAAGTATCCAAAATGGAATTCCAAATCAGTAATAACATACCCAAGGATTTAGGATAACAAAATGCTTGTCCTCACTTAAAACCTGGAATGAAAAGAATACAGTTTTTTAAAGTGGATATACCCTAATTCAGATGCTCCATCCCCTACTTTTTTGCAGCAGCAGCAGTAGCAGTAGAAGTGGCACGGCTAACCCTTCCCTATCCTACATTACACAATTATCTACCATTAGAGTCTGTGGATTCCAACTTTGGAAATGGTAGATAGATAATACATAGGGGGCGATTTCACACAAAGTCTTGTGCCGGGGTCAATCCTCTGTTTCATCCCTTGCATTTTGTCAATTTCACACCATTTGTCCCGGGGCTGGCTTTTGGTCTGGAGCTTCCCCCCATTTACTCCAGATCAGCGTGATCCTTGATTCCCAGGAGTTTCCTGTTGCCCCGCATTGAATCATACCCGCCCACCTTCCCCCTCCCCATTTTTTCCACGCCCATCAGCCCAGCCTCCGTCGTTATAACAACCTATCGGAACAATGGGATGGATGTTGTCCACCACCATTAGTCATTTGAATGCAAGTTTTCTGAGTGGAAATGTGCTCCCAAGATTGCCATAACCCCCCCCCCAACTGTATTCCTCAAAGCCCATCAGCCCAGCTTCCTCATTTTTGTTTGTTTGTTTTAGAATGGTGTCGTTATATCATCCTATCATCCCAATGGTATGGATGTTATCTGCCACTGTGAGGCATTTCATGCAAGTTTCCGGTGTGGAAATGTGCTGCTGGGATTGCTATAAACGCCCCCCCCCCGCAACTGTATTCCTTTAAGCCCATCAGCCCAGCCTGCTTTTTTTTTTTTTTTTAGAATGGTGTTGTTATATCATCCTATCATCCCAATGGTATGGATGTTATCTGCCACTGTGAGGCATTTCATGCAAGTTTTCGGTGTGGAAATGTGCTGTCAGGATTTGTAAAAACAACAACACCCCAACGGTTTTGGGCTGATCTCCAGACATCACTGCCACATATGTGCAGTTGCAGCCCCCATGGAAAAGGGGCTCAGTTAATAAAAAATGAGAGCTCAATACTGGGTGGGGGTGGTGAGGCAGGAAGCAGAAGGCTATTATGGCTATGCCTGTATTGCTACAAACCCCACCCCCCCACCCTCAACTGTTTTGTGATGATCTCCTGCACTCCATTACAATAGCTCCAGCTGTCCCCTGGAAACAAAGGAGTGCGTCTGGCCAATCAATTCATTGAGGTCACTCTGGTGACCAATCGTTTTGAAGAGTCAGTGGCGGGAAAAAAGTGACCAGGAAGGAAGACAGGCTGCATTGTGGGATGAAGAAGAACACCGGACACCATTAGCTTCAGGTCCTTATCGGATCCATACCTGTGTCCTACTGTCCTACCGTCCTTCGATTGTGAAACGAGAGTCAAGCCATGAAATCCAGCAGCAAGTCCGCAGGGGTGAGAGGGGTATCATGGCGTGAGGGGGAAACGTTAGATCTGATTGCAATCTGGGGGGAAGACAAAGTTCAAAATGCCCTTGCAGCATGCCATAAAAACATCGATGTCTACGAGGACATTTCAAGGCAGATGCATGCCCTGGGCAACATCAGATCTGCAGAGGAGTGCAGAACCAAATGTAAAGGTTTGCGGCAGGAATATAGACGCGTGGTCAATCATAATGCGAAATCGGGGAGCAATCCAATAACGTGTGCGTATTTTGACTTGCTGGCTCCCATACTGCGTACTGATCGTGCTGTTCTTCCCCCGGATATAAAACGTTGTCGCAAAGTCAAGTACTACACACCAAATCAAACCGACAAAGAAAATCTTCAAACACCAGTCTCAGAGGAGCATTTTCACTCTGAGCTTCTGACTATCAATAGAGATGACCTCAGGACATCCATCCCGCTGCCTAGATCAGGTGAGTAATGAGCCATTATTTGGTCTTTTTTGGGGAAGGGGGTTTCTTGAGGTCTTTCTTTGGGAATTTCATCATTTGTATTCCTTCAGCAGCGAAAGCATGTAGCTCCAGAGAGAGCTGTCCTGATAGTCGCGCGGATTCACAAGTTCAGGATACCGGAACGGACGATGCCTCATCAAGTGTTCCCTCAGGAAGGGGTGAGTGCTTCGGGGAGACTGTGGAATACAGGGGCCCAGCACAGCCCCCCAACCCCAGTGGTTTTCTCGCAAGGGCGTCAGAGGGGTGGGTGGGCTGGGCTTCAGAGAGTGGATCAAGCTGCGTGCCATGGAGCATTTCAGGGGAAAACCTTCTTTTCCTTTCTTCCTCTGCCCTGGGGGGTGATTTTACAGAGACCTCCCCCACACCAGCAAGATGTGCTTTGAAGTGTCCCCCCCCCGAATCTCTGTTTGCTTGCGCAGGGCCCCTGGACATAACCTGCTCAGCTAGGCCACGTGTTCTGCATCCAGGGCTTGTTTTTGAATTTATAAATGGCTGATATCATTGTAACGATGTTAGCTGTACTCAAACTAACCATTGTCCCTTCCCTTTGACACTTACACCAGCTTACCCACACCCCTCCTGAAATGTTTCCCTTGGGAATTAATTCTTCCCAACACTGCCAACAGTTTTTAAAGTGATGTTAACCATGCTGTCTCTGAACCTAAAAAGTGAACTCCAGATTGAGAGTGGCAATTGAGGATGGCGGGGATGAATCCAATGAAGACTTTGGTCAGGAAGAGATGACATCACAGAACACAGGTGTGTTAATTGCAGCTTAAGTAGAAAGCCATTTCAGTTACAAATGGCCACATGTGACCCGCAGTCTAATCTTAGTACTCCAGCTTTTGGTGGCTGCTGGGATTGTGCTAGGAGGTGGGGGGGAAGCTTCTTATGTTTATGTAGGCAATCAGACAGTGGTGGGGTTCTGTGTGGTTGAAACTGTATTGTTAATATCATATAAGGTATACTACGAACATATATCTGAGGCTTTAAATATACCTTAGTACTCTCTTACATGAAGTAATTTCCCCACCAATTAAGGGGAAAGGTAAATGTTATCTTGCTCAAAAGCCAGTAAGATCCGACTCTATGGTTGCGGTACTCATCTCCGTTTCACGGCCGAAGATCCAGCACTGTCCGAAGACGGTCCCGTGGTCATGTGGCTGGCATGACTAAATAACAAGGTGCATGGAACACTGTAACCTTGCCGCTGAAGTTACACCTTTTTATGTACCTGAAATTTCTTGATTTATAACTGCTAGGTATGCAGGAGCAGAAGCTAGAGACGGGATCTCAGTCATAATGCGGCGCTCTTGGGTCTGTACTACTTGCCTTCTAAAGCCTGCATTTAGACAATATTAACCATCATGTCCGAAAGTGGTTAGGTCTACTGGTTAAGTGTGCGTACTCCAATCTGGGAGAACCGGGTTTGATTCCCAAATCCTCCACTTGCACCTTGGGTCAGTAGCAATGTCTGGCACTGTTGTTCGTGAAAAAGAGCATTTTCTGGCGTTACCTAAGTCCCATCTACCACACTGGGTGCCTGTTGAGGGGAGGGGAAGGGTAAGGAGATTGAAGGCTGCTCAGAGACGCCAAGTGAGCGGCGGGGTGTAAATCCAATCTCTTCTGCTTCTCTTATTCTAGTGGCTTGGCATGATGTTCCCTCCTTTTCTCAGACACCATTGTGGGCTTAAACACTGCTTCTAAAGGGGATAGCCATCTATGGACTTTAGTAAAAGGTAAAGGTTCCCTTGCTCGAAAGCCAGTCGAATCCGACTCCAGGGTTGCGGTGCTCATCTCCGTTTCAAAGCCGAAGAGCCAGCGCTGTCCGAAGACGTTTCCGTGGTCATGTGGCCGGCATGACTAAACACCAAGGTGCACGGAACGCTGTTACCTTCCCACCGAAGTGGTACCTATTTATCTACTTGCAATTTCTTGCTTTCGAACTGCTAGGTTGGCAGGAGCTGGAACTAGAGACAGGAGCTCACCCCGTCATGCGGCACCCGGGTCTCGAACTGCTGAACTACTGACCTTCCACGGCCTGCAGTTCAGCGTCTTAACCACTTGAGCCACCGCAGTTAATCTTTCAAATCTCAACCAAAACTTACAAAAGCGGTTATTGAAAAAGTTTGATGACCATCGGACTGTATATCTTTTTTTCCTTCAAAAGATGACCCTGTCAACCCAGGGTGATAGCATAATTTTCCAAATGTGCTGTTCCTCTATCTTCTACTGTCTTTGGAGTGGATTTGCTGACTCTGCTTTCTCCTTCTCAACTTAACAGGTGGAGATGCTGATAATGAAAGAGCATCCGGCGGGGAACAGGCACGCAAGGAGGAAAAGCGTGCCAATGAGGCTGACAGGGTCCGGAGGGTGGCAATGCTCAATGATGTCGCAACGAGGATGATTGATCAGGGAGCCTCTGAGCACAGGGAAACCATGCAGCGCCTCGATGGATGGAAAGAGCTTGAGGAACGAAAATACCATGGAATGTTACAGGAAGGAGATAGGGATAGGCGTTTGCTCCAGGAAGTAATGCAGCGTCATAATGATGTCTTGTCCTTGGCTGTCGATGCTCTAAGACATATTGGAGAGGCGCTATCTGGTACAAATTCACTGTCTGGGTCAAAAGCGCATCCATGTACGTGTTCCCCTGCAAATTACTCTAGCACACCAGCCTCCAAGGCTTGGTGTGCCGCTAAGCGCATGACACCTAGCGCTGAATCAGAGGCCGCTCCTGAGGTCCTTGTGGAGGACACACCTGAGGAAAGCCAGAGCCTCCTCTGTAATGAGCCAAAGAGTACTGAGAATATTATGCCTGGTGGAAGGAGAACAAAGAGGGCATGCGTAGGCAGGGAGCGTGTGTTCTTCGAGCCGTAATAGATTGTCGTGATGTTGCATGCCTTACTGCACTCACACGCTTGATCTCTGGGCAGCATTGCACTACCATGGGGTTATGTGTTACTTAATGTCTGTTCTACTTGATGCCTCCATTTGGTAATTGAAATAATTTCTTTTTGCTGCTTCTGTTGCCACTCGGTAATTCAGTGCGTGATGTATCTTTCAGGTGGTAGGTATCTGTGTGCAGTGTGTTGTGGAGTACAACAAGCTTGCTGAATTTCAGTAACACAGGACCGTAATATCTGGAGGTGGGATTAACCTGCCTATCTGTCTGTACTAATGTGGTGTTGACATAAAAAGGCACATGTTAGAAGAAACAAAAGTTTTATTTGTACATTCTAGAAACCTCCACTGAAATGTCTTTGATACTATTATTTGCTTAGTTTCCAACAGAACTTTCAACTGTCACCATCTCTGTGCTGTACTCTTCTCGGTCTAAGTTCTCTCAGTTCCCTGTCCATGCGCCTCAGCATCCTCTCAAATCCATCCATCCTCCTGGTAAATGCGGCAACTGTACGCAATCAGTTAAGTTAGGTGATTAGCACAGAGGTCAATGTTACCATGCATTTTTACAGCACAGAAACACACATGGCAGATCAATCCACACATACTCACATGTTGATCTGCATAGTGTTTCTAAATTCACGAAGGCAGAGAGAATGTTGTCGCCACCCTGTCCCACTGGGAGTCCTCCCTCTTGTCTCCTTGATGGTCCTAAGGAGTGGATTGATAATGTACTGTGATCAATACTGGTCCTTCGTGAGGGGGGCCCAATAGCAGTGTTCAGTCTATACTGAGTAACTGTGAGCCATCTCACAGCACTGTACCCTCCGCATCACAAGTTTTCTACTGAGCTCAGGAAAGATGGCTACAGAGCACAATAATTTATGCAGTAGCCAAAAAACACACTCCAAATTGTAAGTTCGGTAGCTCGCAAAGTACAGTTTCTGCTCACAGGGCTCCCCCACTGAAAGCAAACAGTGCTCAGTAGTTCTCCCAGATGTCACATCCCCACCGCATATTACGTGATCACGGAGGTACCTGGCTGCACGTCTCCCTCTTGAACCGGGGTGCCCTCCAGCCTTTCATCACCATGTTCCACATGGAGGATGTTTTCTCCCTGGTTAGCTGGTGCTTCAGGTGTAGGCGGTCCTTGTCCTTCCCTCTGTGCAGCATCTGCATCTGAGGAACACCAGAAGCAGTTAGGCAAACCAGTGGTGTACTTGCTGTAAGGGTGGCATAACAGTTGGTCACAATGGGCACCCCATTGCAGCAATGTCCAGGAGACATTGCTGACTGTTATAACAGTCTGATTCCTTATGTGGTACCTGACATTGGCGTTGAAGGTGCGGGGCTGATGTCATGCTCCACTTCCTCCACTTCTTGTGCTGCAACTGGAGGATCATGCGCTTCAGCAGCTGCCTGTGGCACTTCACGAGGCACCCTCTGCCTGGGACCGGAGGCATCTGCTGTAAAGGAAAGTACTGAGATTTCTCAATGCATTCTCCTCATAATGTTGTTATCATGCACATGGAGAGCATCGTCATGGTGCTCTTACTGGTGCCACATTGTGGTGATCATTGAATGCCACATGCACTATGGTAGTTGCTTTGGACAGTTTTGATCCTAACCTCAGCTCAAATTACTGCCTAAACTGGAATAAATTATCTTAACATCTTAGTTGCGTGGTCTTTGGCTTTCACAGTGAGAGGGCAATCAATTTTGGTTGTGGCTGGTATGCCTGAATGATTCCCTCACTCTTTTGATTAGAGAAAGAAAGGGGGGGGACATGTGCATGAGTGTGCATGTTGGAATTCCAGTGAAGGTCACTACGCGACGCCCTGTGAGGTCAGTCTAGGGGAGACGGTATAAAGGAGAGTCACTGCTCTGGAGACAATAGTGAGTGTTCCAAGGTCTCCCAGCTGGATGCCTGTGGAGGAGCAGACAATCAAGTTTCTGTTCTCCATTATTGGAGTACATGCCACTAAACACCACAGCAGGCTGGCTATATGTAGGGTGTCTCTCCTCTGTCTGTCTAACTCAACGGGGTTAGGGAGGGGAGCATGTCCCTTATTTTCCAGCATTATGCGTGGGGTTGGACTAGATGAACTAGGATATCCCACAGAACTCCAGGGCCCCAAGAGTTGAGGTGTATCAATTGATGTTGGACAGCCTGTTTGTTGTGTGAGGTCTCTGTGGCGAGGGGTCCATGTTGGTGTGGGTTCAGCCACATTGGTCTGCATACGGGGCTAAGAGAAGGAAATGTTTCAGAAAACCTGCAATCTTTAAAAGAAGACTGCAGTGTAACCTCACTGACATGTGATATGCACCACTACTAGCGCTGGCTGTACGAAATAGTGGCTCCCAGCAGTAACTATACAGCAACCCAGCCTGCATTGACCACTCACTCACCAGCATGGTGACGGTCCTCCCAGCGCGGTCGTCCTGCAGCCTGCCACAGCTGAACCATCTTATCATGGTAGGCAGTCTGACCGCTTGCCCTGGGAATGCCCTCCCAGGCTTCCAGGCTCGCCATAAAGTCGCACCCTGACTCTTTTGAATTTTGATCTGCACTGATCTGCGGTGCGATTGTATCCCCTCCTGGCCATCCGTCTGGAAATGGCCTCATAATACCTCCTGTTCCCAAGATGTGTGCTGGCCATTAATTCCTGGACATGTCCGGAGTGGCCCACAATGTCCAGGAGGAGCTCCACCTCATCACGTTGCCAAAACGTTCCTCGTCTCCGGCCAGCCATTTCGGGTGCAGGACGTTACAACGTTGTTGTGATGTAGCAAAATGAAAGTTTGAAAGTGAGGGACCAATAGTGGCCACTATGTGAACTGCAGGATTTCTTGATCTCCACCCACGTTCCTTAACCCTTTCCCAACCCAACCTGCAGAAACATGTGCTACAATTCAAACCCACCCCCAGTTATTTTTCTGTGGTCCCTGTTCCGGTTTATTTTCTCCTGCACCATTGAATGAGGAAGACAACAGTTTCACAAATACAAGAAATTTATTTCAGATGTATCTTCACAAACAATTCACCTTGTTCTGCTAAGCTGCAGTAGGGAGCTGTACATTTACTTGAAGGAGCCTGAAGGCGAACTGTGTACTTTTGCCCTTTAAATCACTGTACTCAAATGCAAAGCAAACCACACAACAGAAGCATAGGAATGTTTTAAAAAGTCCATCATCCCCTGCCGTTTGCATACATAAATTCTGCAACAGCACGTCTAACTCGTGTCCCTTCTTCCTTCTTTCGTTTGTTTACCTGCCTGTAGTCAGTTTCCTCCTCCAGTGGACAGAGGATTGTGTCCTGCTCCGGCAAATCAAGGTTAATTTCGTGCCCCTTGTCCTCACAAATGTTGTGAAGGATAACGCAGGCTGTTACAATAGAGTTTACATTCTGGACGTGGAGGGTCAGTCTAGTGGACAGTATACGCCAACGTGCCTTCAGCCTCCCAAATGCGCGCTCAACCACATTCCTTGCCCTGCTTTGTTTTTTGTTAAAACTTTTCTCAGCGGATTGCCTAGGTGTTCGGAATGGGGTCATCAACCATGGTCTCAATGGATAGGCTCCATCACCAAGGATCAAGGCAGGAATGGTAACTCCATTTAGCTGCACAGTTGGGTTGCCTGGTACAAAACACCCGGCATCCATCAAAGAACAAATATGACTGTTGGCAAAAACAAACGCATCATGAGCTCGCCCTGTGAATCCAATCTCTGCATCAATAAAGCGTCCAGAATGATCAACAGTCCCCTGCAAGAGAACAGAGCAGTACTGTTTCCTGTTCCCGTACTCATTGATTTTTCCTCTTGGTGCTCGAATTGGGATATGGGTGCCATCAATTGCACCAATGCAATGTGGAATGCCCAGCTGGCCAAATCCATCCATAATCTGCAAAGCAATAGCGGAAGAATAACAGTGACAATTAATGGAGAGGCAAATTGCTTCAATCAGCACACACATTTTTTAAAAAACCCAACCCATGAGATACAATCATCTAGCCAGTCATTCACCCACCCAATGCGCCAGATACACATAAAGGCTAAGGTTCCCTTGCTAGAAAGCCAGTCAAATCCAACTTTAGGGTTTTGGTGCTCATCTCCGTTTCTCAGCCGAAGAGCCAGCGCTGTCCGAAGACGTTTCTGTGGTCAGTTAGTTTTGGAAGTTGCAGGAAGCTCCAGCAACCACTGACAAGCAACATTAAATGGTGCACAATGCCCTTTAAATCTACCCCCTTAAATGCTTTCAGTTTTTGCATAATTGCGAAAAATTGCTGTAACATAAATACAAACCTTACCTTCCCAATTTCTGTTCCTAGACAAACGATACTTCTGAACAGGGTGGACTCAAGAGCAAGGCACACCTCTCGGAGAATTCCAGCAAGCGTAGATACACCAATTCCGAATTGCTCTCCCACCTCTCTGTACGTGTTGGTGTTTGCCAAGTACCAAATAGCGGCGGCCACACGCTTAATGGGGGAACAGGCAACCGCATCTTCGTGGATTGCCGCTCCAGGGTGGGAGTTAAGACCGACACGATCTCCATGAATGTTGCACGGGTCATCCTGAAGTGTTTCAACCACTGCTCATCACTCCACACACCAAGCACAAAATTTTCCCACCAGTCAACGCTCCGTGGAAAAACCCAAAAGCGCCGTTTAAAACGCAAACCGGCAACTGCATGCCACCCTCCGGCGCCTGCGTAGGGAGGAACAAAGGTGGGTGTTCAGAACAGACTTTATCATTGAGGGGGATGAAGAGCAGGGACCGCGGAGAAGGCACCTTCGTCTTCTGGATCGCTTGAGGAAAATGTTCAAGAAATTAATTGTGGAATCCAGACACAGCAATATCAACTCAAGCACTGAGCTGACTGAAGCTAGCGCTTTAAAACGACAGTTCTCCATCATGAGCAAAAGTATCTGGGAACAGAGGTTCAAAATGGAGAATCCCAAAAGCTTTGTTTAAAAGTTTCCCAGGTCAAAGAAAGATTCCCAATTAGAACGCTGAGATGTGCCACATGCTGCCTGATCATTTCCTCTATTGCGAAATAATGACATAACACAACTGAGCATGCGTTTAAAAAAAAAGAGGGGTGAGGGGGAAGGGAGGATGGGAGGGGTTTGGAGGCCGAGGAGGGAGTGGGAGGAGATAGATTGCAGGAAGCCACGCCAAGGCTGTAATGGGAAAATGAAACCCCCAGAGCGGATCCGGGGCAGACGGCTACAGTGTGAAATTGACAAAAACGATCTGGGGCAGAAAACTCCAAGGAAAACCAGTGGTAAGTGCCGTGTGAGAAATCGGCC
>JAPDNY010000003.1:116055829-116071931 GCA_029375565.1 Gekko gecko | reverse complement strand
CTCTTCCTGAATTTACTTTGCCTTCCCAATCATTCCGTTCTGCAAGTGTGGAGATTCTCTGGTTACATGCAACCTACTACATGTAGTCAACACTGTTGTTGGAAGACAATCTACAACAGATTATCTCTGATTCCTCCCTAAACATAGCATCATCATAACAAAGCAGCAGCTCTCCTGAACTTCCTTTTCCCCATATCTGTTAGAGATCATGGAACAGTAACAACACAGTTCTTAAATGTTCACTGTGGGTTCCCTGGTTAAAAAAAAGGATTCATCCCTCTCAGGTCTTGGCTGTTATTGGCTAGAGGAAGAGATAAAGGCTTCACCTGCCTGTATTTCATGCTCTCCCTTTCAGATGTTCCATAATTAAGTGTGCTGCTTCCCAGTGTTTAAAACAATTAGTTCAACTAACACAGCATTGCATCTCACCTTTGATTTACAGATTTAAGTAATGACAAAATAAACTAAAAGGTACCCAATATACTGCACCCTTAAAACTCTCTTCCATTATTTGGGCTTCATGTTCAGATATTATTCCTGAATGCTAAATGGGCTGTTTATTCTCCAGTAAGATCTTGCTTAGCAAGTTATTTTTACAACATGAGACTCTGAAGTACTGGTCATCTGGATAATTTTCAGATGCTGAGTGACACTGTTCTAACAGAGAAATCTATTGAAGACACTTCAGTATGATTTCTGAGTAGACCTGCTTAGGATTGCTCTCTAAAGTCCACTGAAGTCAATGGAATTAGAAGGTCATAACTCTGTTCAGGATTGTACCATAAAATTCTTAACCTTTCTGGTGTGATGAAACTGAAAGAAAGTTAACTATATAGGTCAAGATCCAGGTTCCCCTCACTTCACATCCAAAGCCTTGATCAACCAAGATCATGCTACACAACTAGGTATTTACAGCAGTTTAACTTGTAAAAAGTAGGCTGCTTTCATCCACACAATTAGACTTGGCATAGGTGTGAATGCCATTCAGATTTAAAGAGCGTGATCAGACAACAACATCTGGGCAGCACCCCACAGCTGTCGGCAACCCGTCCTGATCTGCCACAGAAGCGGAGTTAAAAGACACCGGGGAAAACCCAGTAGTAAACAGGTTGCAATGGGCCATGGATGGACTTTCCCATGTCTGATCACTCCAGTGCATTTTCATGGTGTCAGGAAGGTCTAATCAGGCCATCCCAACCCCATGCCATTGTTTTTTCCCCCTTTGCAGTATGAGCATCATCGCAAACTCCGTAGGGAGCCCTCAGTGCGGAGGCACAATTAATCAATCCCTTGTTTAAGCACATGGGAAACATATGGCACAAAAACCCCGACTCACTCACAGTTGCATCTGATCACACACTGACAGATTGCACCCACAGCTTCAAAGGGAGGTGTGATCTTGCAATTGCGGGTCAAATTCCTCCGGAGAAAATAGCCTCCCCTCCCCGAGTTTTATCTGGCGCATGTGACCGCAACCATACCGTCTGTCAGACAGTCAGACAATGTCGGAATTGGTCTCCTATAAAAATGTTGGAATTTACCACTTGAGAGAGAAGGCTAGATTTTGAATTCCATCTTGGGCTGCAAGTTCTATAAACCAAGTGATTTCAGAGAAGTATATACTCATATTAAACTGAGATGGTACAGTTAGTGCTTGCTTGGTCCTTTTACCCATGCATACATGAACCACTTCTCACTGAAGGCTTGAACTAAAAGTGGGAAAAGATGGTAATGATAATGAATGCAAGCAATTTGCAGTATTGTGGCATGGACAGGCAAGAACATACACAGTATGTAACAAATGGACTGTAGGAGACCTTTCACTGAAATTTCTGTTGAGCTGATAACAGAGAAGAAACTTTTTATTCCAAATTGGTACCAATTATTTCAGCATAAGAAGCAATGTTATGCCTTTAGTGAAATTCTTCATATACAAAGTGAAGCAATTTTCTAGTAAAGTAACTGAATACTTGAAAAATACACTGTACTATACTCTATAACACTGTACTATATCCTATAGCATCCTTTAACAAGTGTCCTTATACAGCACAAGGGTGAAAAAAGCTAGTTATCTCATTATTCTCCCTGCACAACTAATGTGAATTATCTATCAGTACTGATGATATGTCATTCTAACCAGAAGTCCTAGAAACCTTGCCAAGAAACTTGAGAAAGTAATCTCTATGCTCTACTTTATCACTGCCTGCATAGCACACGCACTGCAGATGCAAATGCAGGTTACCTGCCCACATTGCTCTGACCACCTTCCCACAAAATCTGCAGTGTTTATACACTAAGATATACCATTTTTAGTAATGCTATACTATCATCATACTATTTACACAAAAGGGGCACTGGCATTTCTGACAGTAGAATGGCACTTTCTTGGCTGGGACAATTTTTGAAATAACATCCCTCCCACTGCAGAACTCCACATTGCTCTACATGCTGCTTATGAGGATTCCCTGGAACAGAATTGTAAGGGGCTCTCTGAGCTGAAGCAAAAAGAGGAAAATCCCTGTTCCTCAAGTCTTGCTCTGTTCACAACACTTTAAGCTGAGCCCACAGTGCCTTTCCAAACTGATCAAAATGCATTGCATACGTATTTGCTGGAATCCTCAGAACTATGTCAAGGTTGGCATATCTCATTATCCCCAAGTATTACAGATAGGAGGAAGGTGGCTGAGAGACAGGCTTGCCAAAGGGGCCACACAGTGAGCTTATGGCAGACTTGAGATTAGTACAAAGGACCAATAGCTCATTGTTTGACATTAGAATGCCATAAAATCGCAACACCACCAAACCTATTTTAAAAGCCTATCTTCATCATCCTTTACTACGGGAAAGAAAGTAACAAGGAGACCCTACAGGAAAATTGCCCAAGCATATATAACTAAGACCCAAATTAAATAAATCAAAGTTGCCATTCTGACTTTGAAAGGCAGTAAAAAATGGAAAAGAATAACAGCAGATTCAAGATTTTGCAGAATAGTGTTTAATATCTACACAGTGTATCAACTGGCATGTGAACAGCAAGCTAAACCACAAATAATATTTACCATGCCTCCGTCATGAAACTTAACAGAAACCAGCACAAGTACAAATATCTAAGGTCCTACCGTTGGGTACACTGTCAGTGTTCAGGCCCGTCAATTATTAACCTGTTCTCCCACTCTCTTCTTCAAACAGATTTCAAACATATGAGTAATTGTACAGGAACTCTGACTTAACTCTAGTTATTTCACTTCTGCTCCCATTCTTAGACCAGGAAGCAGCAGTGGCTTTGCATTTAGAAACAGTAAATAAAGACTGCATTCCTTTGGAAAGGTGTACCAGAAACTCAATATCTATAAGCTAGTGAAAGGTTAAAAAAAACCCTCTTATTTATTCTGTATTTCATATTCAGTCATCAGCACAAGAAAAAGTCATTTAGTAGAATCTGTCAATCTTCAGCCCTCACCACAACACACCGGAAAAAGTTACATGAGAGAGTGTTCTTAAGAGAACAGAAGAAAACACAAAAAACTAAGAATCATTCTTCGTATCTTTTCCCCATATACAAAGATGTTCAGGACCTCTCTTGCCCTATAGTAAATCAAGTTAATCACCACACAACTGACTGAATCATGTCCCCTATGGATAAAAAAAAAAAACCCAGACAGAATCATGATAACAGTGTAACAGATACATCTTTGCTACAGCACGACGAAACAACCACCCTTAGTGTTGCAATGCAACATACAGATGAACGCTTTGCTTCTGAACAACCTCACATTCACAAGATTTGGGATCTTCAAAACCCTATCGTGACAAGAATGTTTTAAAAGAAACACTTAAATGAGGGATTAGCATAGAAAAACACATCAGGATGTTATTGCTAGAAGTGCCTTTGTTCTCCAATTCAAAGTGTTTCAGGCAAGTGCTCATATTGCCACTAGCAAGGCAGCACCACAATGCAGTTTTACAAGACTAAATACATCTACACATCAAAAAAACCTAAACATGTACATACCTGCATGTCACTTGGAAGAATGGATGTTCCAGCTGAGAAATAGAGTTTGAATATACAGGCTTACTCCCCATTGCTTTCTTGTATTGGAACTATGTACATCTCTTTCACATTCTGTATGTTAAAGCTGGAGTATTAAAAATACGTCCATCCGTTGGTACAGCATCATTCAGCAGCCAAAGAAAAAAGCCCAAGTGCACTATGAGCAGGTCTTAAAATTCTGACCGCATATCTGATTGCTTCTTCCTCAATGGCGAAATTTTCCACAACCAATACCCTCCACAAATACAACAAAATTACAAATGCATAATTTTCAAAATAAGAGAGAGGTTTTTATCCAACTGAATGTACAATCTTGTACAGTATTCTTCTAGCAAAAACGAGGCACGTACTGCTGTAGAGAGGGAACAAGGGAAAGGAAAAGAGCGACAGACCTGGTATCTTAAACAGCAGCCTGGTTTGGCAGTCAGCCAGCAGCCAGCAGAACTTATTGCCAATGCTGCAAATCCCTCCTATCAGCTAATGAAGATCAAGACTGCAGGTGAAACATGATTTTTATCTCCATGTCTAGGATTCCCTTGGAAATACTAAGATACATGACCTTGAATTCCCTTTTCAGAGTTTTAAACAAATTAAACCAAACAGCATTTGTTTGTGTTACTTTATTAACCATATCTAACATTGCTGCAAATCATACCAATGCCAGAATTCAAAGTGCATGCAACATCCTAAGAGAAGCTTTAAGCCTCATGAATTACTTTCTTATTAGCACGGTTTACCCTCTCTTTGTTATTCATTTTATGGAAAATCACCTTGAAACCATTTGTTCAAGTACAAAATGAGGTTAAAATGAAGCATTATCTACTAATTATGAAATACATGTCTCTAAAAAGGAAAATAAAATCTATACTGAACTAGAAAAAATAGGGAGTATGATCAAGAGCACATCCTCCAGTCTCAAACTCTTTTGCATCATCTACTGTCATAACTTCAGCAACCAATGAATATTACTTAGAAAAGCATGGCTCAAACAAACGCATAACACTGATCAGCACAGACCTAAATATAGAAAGATGATTGAACCCTCATGGTGCTGAGTTTCTACTATTAATTAAAATAACCTAAAACCCTACATGGAGCTTGCAAACAGAGTTTGAACAAAATAATGAATGAATCATGTTAACAAAGAATATGGCCATAAAAGCATCTAAAAAAGATAATCTCTTGAATGGAACTTAACTAAATAGCAGCCAGTTATACCAGTACAAATCTTTAGGATCAAAGTATTAGTATGACATACAGAATACATGAATATAGAAGCCTACAAGTAATGAGAAAGTGAGAAGAAAATCGGAAGGAGGGGAAATATGAGTGGGAAATTTTAAATTTAATATTTGGATTTTGGTGGAAGGAAGTGACTTTACAGGAAGGAGAAGAGTTGAAGGGGCTGACATTTGACCTGGACATGATGTCACAGGATGTGCTATCACCTCCCTGTTGAGCTCCCTCTTTAAACTTCAACCTTCCCAGACACCATCCCCAAATCTCTAGGAATTTCCTAAGCCAGAGCTGGCAACCCTAGATGCTATGCACAGTGGACTGTTGGGGCAATGTACATGTAAGTGGGATATACAACTGTGCTATAAAGACTGAAATAGGGTTTTTCCCCCAAAAGGGCTTGGTATAACATGGTAAGTAAAGAACATGTTAGTCCTCCTACTTGATGAAGTGTAAGGTTTTGCTGCAGTCAGTGTTATGCCAGGGCTCACATGATTCCCAGGTATGCTGCCTCAAGCCATTACAACAATGAGGGAGATCTTTAATCAGACAATAAATAACTTCTGCAATAGCTGCAGAGACTATGACAGTTATGAAGACACATACATCAGAATTTTGACAGAAACCAGAAGTACCTGGTGTTGAGCAACTGAGACAATAGTTATAATTCTGCATTGCCCTCAACATACCAAAAATATTTTCATTTCCAGACCATCAGTAGCTACTTAAAAACTTCAGTATTGAGCAAAAATCTGTCACTGTTTAACTGCCCACCGCCAAAGGCCTAACATGCTAGTCAAAGAGATATCGAAATTCTGTCAAAGACAGATATTTTTAAAAGGCCTGCAATTCTATCGGGCTAAGGCTCTGATCTAGAACATACCTGTTAAAAATTAATCCAGCCAAGTTATGACCAGAAGAGCAAATTTCAAGAAAAAATAAGTCAGACCAAAGTTGGTAAATTTGAAAATTGCTTCACAAATGAGATGTGCATTTTTCTGAATTCTACAAAGACTCTTCCTTATAGATCTAAATAGGATGAATGTAGCAAGTAATCACACTTCATCTGAAACAATTCCACTTTCCAGCTAAATGCCAGAACTAAAAATGCAAACCTAAATTGGCCAGATGAAACATTTCTAGACTGTCAGTTGATGAGTCATGCCATCTAAAAAGCTGCAGATTAGACCTTTAATTCTTTTCTTAAGGCTTGCCTGCAAGTTGGGTTATTTTCATCAAAGCATTTCCTGTCTGATGAAAATTTAGATCTGGTACATTTATCTAACACATTTTTATCCTCCCTTTCCTCCAAGGAGTGCAGAACAATCTACATTTTCTCTCTGCCCTGTTTTATCCTTATATCAATCCTGTGAGGTAGGTTATGCTGTGTGACTAGCTGAAAGTCACCCAATGGCATAGTGGGGATTCAAACACTGCATCTCTCAGATCCTAGTGTGACAGTCTATTATACTACACTGGTTCTCCAGTAATATCTTTTTGTTATTGACATTTTTTTTAAAAAAAAGGTGATTGAATGCTGCAAATGTTACATCCCCCCGGCTCCTGTTAATACTGATTATGTGCATACCCCAGAAAGACCTTTTGGGTGAAAATAACCTGGAGGCATGGGGAAACTCTCTCCATAAATTTCCTAACCTTTAACATACCAGGAATGAGGGCATAAACTATCCCAAGAATGTTTGGCCAACATGATGTCAGATGTAAAGGAAAATGCATACCTTCCACATCAAAAGAAGGCATGTCGATCAAAGGAAAGAACTGACAAAAGGCACTCTGTACATGGGAACCTAACTGCCCAGATACCATAGAAATGCATGGATCAAAAGAACTTTTGTAGGGGGTGTGGTGACGGCGACTTGAGATGGCTGACGCTTAGGGACTGAGCTCCAAACCCTTCCCATGAAAAGTGCCCTCAGGTATACTTACTTTATTTTACCTGAGACTTGGACATGAAAAAATCTAGTGGAGACAAATCAACGAGGGAAACTACCAAAGACAGGCCGGTGAAAGCATTTTTTAAGCCTACTGGAGCTAAAACTACTTCTCCTCACATATCAGCGGCAACACACTAAATGGCTGCCAGAGATGCCTTACAACATGATGTCAAGGATTTAACTGACAAACCAGATTGCCTGCACATAATACAAACTCTAAAATAGGAAATTCTGGATCATTTTGACTGTCGCTTACAGCCTCTGAGTGTACAATTAGATACCATTCAAAAAACTCTTGAGCAGGTCTCTAATACGGCTAATGTGGCCACGGAAATGGGCTCTCACTGCACAAAATGAGATTCTTCATTTACAAGAGAGGGAAACATGGGCTTCTGAAAAACTAATCACATTAGAAACTAAAGCAACAATCTGTTAAATTTCGAGGCACTGATGAAGGAGAGGAGGGATCTCAAGATCTTATGATTTTCCTGGCAAACTGGCTGTCATCTATTTTAAATCCAGATGACAGAATTGCCCCATTGCTCTTATGTGCTTACCGTATTGGTCTCAAAAACGCTGCATTTAGATCAAGACCCAGAGATATACTAGCTGAATTTCAAAGTCCACGTATGGTCCAGAAGATCCTTAAGGAAGCAAAATTACATGGCTTCTTCCCATACAAGGAGAAACGTATTCTAGTGTTCCCCAACCTGCCAAAGGAATTACTGCAAATCCAGAATCTGCTTAAACCATTTACTACCAAGCTCCGAGAAGCAAATGTGTGATACCGTTGGCTGCTTTTTTTTTTTTTTGCAATGTTTGAATTGCCAAAAACGTTTTATTAGAATCTTTCAATAAATGAAGTACAGGTAAAATAGTAACCGCCTAAGTGACATGTGACACCACACTTGGACTATGCAGATACAATGAGCAAATAACCTAACAATGTACAAAGAGCCGACAAACACCACACTTGGACTATGCAGGTACAATGAGCAAATAACTTAACTATGTACAAAGAGCCAACTAACAAATTCCAGAGGATGAGGAAGAAAATAAACTTGTATATAAATATAGTTAACATAAGAACATGTTGGTTTTAAACAAAGACCACTTTTCAGAAACTAATTGTTCTGCGTCTACCTTTTCCAGGAAAGGGAACCATTTGTCTAGGGGTCTAGAACCTCTCACATTAACATAGAACGATCTGAGTAGGCTGAAAATTTTTCCAAGGTGAAGAAATCCCACACCTTTGCATGCCAATGAGACAATGTTGGAGGATGTCTATCCTTTCACCTTTGAGCAATGACCGCCTTAGCTGCCGTGAGAAGAACTAAAATCAGATCCTTACAGACCTTTGGCACTGAGATCGCTGACCATGAGTTAAGCAATATAACCACTGGATCCAGAGGCAGGGTGAAACCAGTGATTTCTTGAATGGACACTAGTACATTTTCCCAAAAATTATTTATATGGAAACTTTATGCCTAGATACTGCCAGTGACCTTTGGAAGTCGAAGTTTTCCTTTAAGAAATGAGTCATATGCTTGGAAAGATATATGGGGTATAGTACAGATTTTTGTTGGTTCACTTTTAAGCCAGAAACTAACCGATCTACAAGTCCATCATCTGTTATAGGACATGTGTTGCTGATTGCCCTAAACATTGAACCTGGACAAGATCTATTTAAAAAATCATATAAGCATAAGCTAGAGCTCTTACAGTCGCCCATGCAATGGAGCAAGATTCCAATAAAACACTCATCTCAAACCTCATAATGTTTGTTTTGGTCTATTGTTTATTACGTACGTTTCCTGACTGTAAACCTTATTTTTCCAGTCTTGCTGCTTAGACTAGGGTGAAGTGTTATTATTTATTTGCAGCTAAGATATTACTCTCTTTTTTATTATTCTATTATAATGTTGCTAACTATGAATCCAACTGGGTACATAATATTACTCCTGTGTATATGTTTATGTATGGGGGAAGGCTTCAGTGGCTGTTTGCTCCTGAGCGAGAGGCGACTTTCCCAAGTGGGAAGAGATGATCCCACGGCTCTTTATGTTAGGTGGGATTGTCCTCCCCCCCTGCATTTTTTCTTTGTTTCTCCTTTTTTAAAAAATGGATGCTCGGGTTGTGCTATTTAAGAGAGAGAGATTTGGAGGTCTTTAGGAGGAAAGGGATTGTTACTCAGGCTCCCTTTATTCTATTTGAACATGAGAAAACTCATGCGCACATACACCCATACACCCACAGCCGAATTAATGGGGAAACGGCAAATACAGCGTGCCCTCTGGCGCGGCAGTCTGGACGCTCCCGCCTGGCTCTGCCCCGTATTTTCCGGCAGCGGCCCGGGCTGTGTGAATGGGAAAACCCAGAACAGTTTATTCTGGGGCTTTTTGCCACGACTGGCTACTGGAGCAAACTGCCAGTCTGAACTCAGCCTATACATAGAGAAAGTGTTTGATTTGCTTGAACCCACATATTTACAACATCTTTTGGAATCCATGGGTTTTGGGAAGCACTTCCTTAGGACAATTGACACTATATATAAAGCTCCTATGACCCAAGTTCGCATTAATGGTCTCAACTCAGATTTCTTTATTCTAACTCGAGGTACGTGGCAGGGGTGCCCCTTGTTGCCTCTTCTATTCACTATTGTGATAGAACCCAGGGCTATTGCAATTCGGAACACACAAATCAAAGGCATTAGAATTAACAATAAAGAGTTTAAAATAAGCCTCTTTGCTGATGACACTGTACTTTATCTCTCAGACCCGCTTGATTCAATAAGAATAGTTAATAATGAATTAGCTCACTTTGGCCTGATATCAGGACTACAGGTCAATCTAAACAAAATGGAAATATATTCAAGCTATATTTCAGAGGAACATATTAATGCTAATAAACAGCTTCATAACTATAAATGGTTTATGTCCTCCTGGAGACATCTGGGGGTGCGCATCCCTTTGAAATTAAATAATCTTTTTAGATATAATTTTTGTGAAATCTACAAGGCAATCAAAACACTAATTGATTAATGGCAAAAACTCTCCTTTTCATGGACAGAATGCAATGATCTCATTAAATATTTTATTTTACTGAAATTTATCTTTTTATTTCGGACATTACCAATACCTATTTCTCTGCATGATCTAAAACTTTGGCAAAACACTCTACTTAAATTCTTATGGGACTCAAAAAAAAATGTAGGATTAGTTTCTACACTCTACGTAAACCTATCCAAGAAGGTGGTGCAGGGTTCTCAGATCTTCAGTTGTATCATGATGTAGCCCAACTCACAAATCTAACTAAAATGCTGCATTCAGACTTAATACCAGATTGGGTCTTTTTAGAACGTAATTTTTCAACCAATCGTACATTACAGGAGTTGATATGGAATACCGATAAAGAACAACCAAAATCTCTGAATGATAGAACCCTTTTCTATTTGGTACTATTAAAGTATGGGAGAAATAGCAAAATAAGTTAGCTCCCATGGTATGTCCACTATCGACCTTTATAAAACAATCTTGGTTTCTTCCAGCTGGCTCTGATGCATCTTTTGCTGAATGGAAACTTATGAAACTCAATAGACTAATGGATATAACATCAAATGGCATGTTATTGGATAAAAATACTCTTGACAAGAAATACCAGAGAACAATACCCTGGTATCAATACCTCCAACTCCATCACTGTATTGAAAGTAAAACCTTACAATTACATTTGAATATGAATCTCACTCCATTTGAAACTTTAATCAAACATGTCCATCCAACTTACAAACAATATATATCTCCTATTTATAAAATATTGTAGTCAGCAATAGATGATAAATTACCATCCTACACTAAATACTGGCATAAAGACAGTATTCCTCTTTCTTTTCAGATCAGTGGAAACAGATTTGGAAATCCTTTACTTTTAGAGCAAAAAATATATCAATTAATACCCAGCTTTTCAAAGTAATTGCTAGATGGTATCTAACTCCACAAACAGTGGGTTTTTCCCAAAAGGACACTTCTTAACTATGCTGGCGGGACTGTCAGGAGCAGCACCGGCTCGCCCACTAGGCAAACTAGGTGCTCGCCTAGGCATGCCGGCCTGCAGGGGTGCCAAACTGCCCCAGCTGGGGCGCTCCTGCACCCCCGCAGCTCGCCCCCCTCCCCCTTGGCAGCATGGTGGCGGCCAGCGGAGACTTGCTGCTGCCGCCAGTAGAAGGATACCTGGCCGGCCAGGGCGCAGGAGATGGGCGCGGTGCTACCGCAGCTCACCCACCATCCCCCCTTGGGGGGGCAGCGGGGGCCAGCCTCAGCCCGATCGTGGGACCTGTGTCGCAACCGGGGAACCCTGAGGAAGGAGGGAGCGCAGTTCACCAAACAGCTCCCCGAACCCTGCTTGGCTTGGAGTCTGGCACAAGATGCCTGTGGAGCATTCCTCCCCCAGCTGCAGGCCACTTTTGATCTCACCCGAGAGCCCAGGCCCAGCCCAGCCAATGGCTTCTGCAGCTGCGCCTGGGTGGAGCATTCCCCTGGCCGGGCTGAGGGGTGCTTGGTGGTGTTGACTTAGGTGTGCCCAGGCGCAGGAGGCAGCGTGGTGCTGCCACAGCTCATGGCTGCCCACCCTCACCCCTCCCCTCGGGGGGGAGGAGGCAGCCAGCCTCAGCCCGATCGTGGGACCTGAGGAGCTGGGGCGCAGGAGCCGTGCTGCAGCTCACCTGCCCTACCCCTCAGGGGGAGAAGGCAGCAGCAGCAAAAGGGACTTCCGTCCCCATTGGGAGGTTGGCATCTGCGCCTTGCCTAGGGCACAGAAACACTTGGAGCCGGTCCTGGTCAGGAGACAGGTACGTATAAATATTGTTGGTGGGACTGTACAGTTGTACAAGATTTTTGGAAATTGGTTGTACAAGAATTGTGGAAATTGGTTGTACAAAAGATATATGAAATAACTCATCTTAAGATCCCGTTAGAAATGGAGTCATTGGTATTAAATTATTGGCCAACTGCTAACCGTCATCCATTTAACCATGATTTAATAGAATTACTTTGTGCTGCAGCTTGAGTGGTACTAGCCAAATTCTGGAAAGGTGGTAACAAACTCATGATTTCTGATTGGTTCTTAAAAGTACAAGAATTTTGTATAATGGATAAACTAACAGACTCCCTAAAAAATGGTGATTCTGAACCCTACACTTTGAATTTGTGAAAATATGGTTCCCAGTTTTGGAATACTTGGCATCTTTTCTAGATGCTATAGAGGCTGTATACTGAATTATAGCCGTTCTGTATGTTTATCTCTCTCTAGTTCAGAATTGTTTATAATGTATTACTATTTTTGTTCATTACCGCTATGATTTGTTATGTATTTATTTGTTCTCTTGTATTTTTCTGCTTGTGTATTTGGACATTTACTTCAATAAAGTTTAAGTTTTTTGGGGGGAGGAAATATTTTTGTAATTCCAGAGTTCTTCACATATTTTGGCCCTAAAATATGACCTATGTTTATACAATAAAGAATCAAAGCTAGTCAAGTTTCCTTTCCAATGCAACTACAAGATAATAAAATAACCAACCCAGGAAGGACCATTTAATCACCTCTTAGGTAGCATCAGCCTATCCGCGTCAAGCTTAAGACCTATTACAGGTGCATTTTCAATGCATCTTCTAGTGCCCCTTTGGCTATACAGTGGCTACATTATCTTACCATAGCTAAACTTCTCGGTACACACCAGCAGGGTCTCAGATCCATAGCTGCACTGATCAGGATCCAACTCCAAACCCATCAGTGACAGTTGAGTTCCAAAGTCCTGGTCCAATGCCAGGAATTGGTTATTGAGCTGTTAGCTGTTCTTCCCACTGCACGAATGTAAAAAATATATACATAATAAATGCTCTTCAAGCCCTCCACTGTTTGTAGATGATCCCATTCAGAATCATCTTCCAGTCACCACAAACATGACAACATTGGACCTTTCAAGACAGATAGAGTATGATTACTTTTCTCCCATTTTGTTTTCCTCCCTAAATTTAATATCCTTAATGTCCTTCTTTCCAGTTCATCTCTCTTAGCTCTTCCACTTCTCATTACAGATCAGCTTGTCTTAGTGTAGCTGCCCTTTCCCATCACTTGCTGTATCCTAAGCTCCATTCTCGTTTCCCCCACTGCACTTTCTGTTCCCAATTTTGACAGCCCATCACCTATCTCTTCTCTCTCAGTTGTTTCACTTTAAACTTAGCCAATTAAGAAGAACATAATTTGGATTGAAAGTACTTTGAGAATTCGGCTTAAAGTAACATTGCTACATGTTAGAACTGGGTGAACTGACTATTGAATTTGGTTTCTGTGATACAACTGCCTACTGTCACAGTTTTCCACACTAATTCTCCTTCCAGTCTGTATCTTGCTAGGGCCATAAAGTTACATGGCGGTTAAGTGCTTTGTATCCCTAATATCTTGCACTTGTCTGAGACTTCCTGTGTCAAAACAGGACTCATCTATACCACAGACTGAAACTCATGGCCGGCTCACCCACTAGGCGAACTAGGCACTCGCCTAGGGTGCCGGGCCCGCAGGGCGCCAAATGGCTCCCCGCCCTCCCCGTGAAAAGCCCCCACCGCCACTGCTGCCGCCTCCCCGCCGCCACCGCCAGTGAAGAGCGCATGGTGGGGCTCAGGAGGCAGCGGCAGAGCTTGCTCGCCCTCCCCCTGGAGGGGGAGAGAAGGCGGGGGTGGTGGCCGGCAGCGAAGAGCCAGAGCTGGGAGGGAAGGGGCGGGGGCTAGAACCTCCGCCTCTTCCCTGGCTTTCCTGGGGGCCCCGCAGCTGCAAAGCCTCCAGGAAAGCCGGCACTCTGCCGCCGCCCCCCGGTCTCCAGGCCCCACCGGGAGGTTGACATTCCCAGTGGGGTGGGTGCCCCAAGCTGTCCTGCCTAGGGCGCCCAGACACCTGGTGCCGGCCCTGCTGAAACTACTACAATTTTGCAATTTACAATTTTACTACAATTTTGCTTTTGGATTGTACATGTGTAAGGAGCATACTAATGTGACTGGACTTGCACAAGGATAAATGGTGGGGGGGAGCCCTGTGGTATGTGACATTTAGCATTAAGGTGTGCTAATATAAACTAACAACAGCAAAAATGATATACTGTATTCCTGCAGCCTCCACCTATGAATCAAGCCCACTTTCTATCTGCTGTGAAAGTTCCCATACTTTGAAAACATAGTTACATCATTTCCATTGTAAGAGAATCCAATTTAAATACCAAGTGAAGTTTTGAAGGATTGGTGTCCAGACTACTGACTGATTAGAGTTGTTCATACTTGCCAACAAAGAAATAATGTTCGGCACTATAAAAGTGCCTGACTGCAAGTTGGGCCATCACTGCTAAAACACTTTTTATGGCTAAGAGGCTAACCTTTGAGGCAAGTATGCTACAAGTCAAATCTGAAGTATGAGTTACTGCTATTCTATTGTATTTTACAGAACATAGGTTGCGTTGGAGAACAAGCACCAATACAGTATGACAGGCAGCAGTGCAAGTCTGGCTTGACTTCGGCATTAGGCCCCATGGACAATCCTGCTGCTATCCACATGTATAATAAACCTTTGCTCCCTGTGCTATTTTTATCACCTGTGCTGCAACATCCTTTCCTATCTGAAGTAGTCAACCAAGGAAGGCCCAGTAAAAAAAATGGGAAAACATTGGAGGGGGAGAACCACTTTGTCCCCTGATGACTGTTATTCCATTTTAATGATAGATTTGGGGAATAACTTAAAGAATTACTATGAAATATTTTTCTCTTTCAGAATGAGTGAATTCTTTGTTTTAATAAAATTTTATAAGTAAATTCTAACAAAATTATTACAATGATTCTTATAGTATTATAACAATGGTTACATAATAGAAAAGCAATTATAAAAGCAATAGCTATGCCACTAGCTTAGTAACAAAAATCAAGAAAATATTGCCCACTTTTAAAGAAACAGGATACAGTTTGCCTACCATCTCTTAATTGAATCAGTTCTGTTACCCAAAGAGTTTAGCTTAGTACCCATACTTTCTGCATCCACAATCCTATTGTAATTACAATAGATTTTCCCATAATTTTTGCTATTAACAACTTAGCTGCTGTGAATAAATCATAAGTATATTCCTATGGACAATGAGTATTTCATCTCCCAATATTCCCAACAAAAGAGTCTATTTATATGAGAGTCTAATCTATATGAGGTAAGACATTCCAGTCCTTGAACTACTTTCACCCAAAAGATCTTAACGGACCTGAACATCGCAAGTGTTCAAAATCTGTGGCAACAACACATTTACTACATGTATACTGTGTTGACAGATGCATTTTATTCAATCTATTGTTTAGAATGATTCGGTCTATTACTATTACTACTCCCATGAGGCTTTTGCGAGCTATTTTGCAGATAAAGTCTTGTCATTCCACCGTGACCTCCCCGTCACACTTGAAACAGTGAGTGAGCTCGAGGCTCCATTCACATCTTCAGGTCAGGTTGTGGATCATTTTGATCTGCTCAGCCTAGAGGAAGTTGACAAATTGCTCCTAATTGTACACCCCACCATGTGCTCCCTGGATCCATGCCCTTTGAGGCTAATTAAAGCTGGCCACGAGGGGTTTCGAGGCGCCCTAAGGGAAATTGTCAACAAATCCCTCTCAGAGGGATTATTCCCAGGGGCACTTAAGGAAGTGGTGGTACATCCTCTCTTTAAAAGCCAGCTCTGGACCTGGCAGAATTGGCAAACTACTGGCTGGTTTCCAACTTGCCTTATTTGGGCAAGATCATAGAGAGGGCTGTGGCAATGCAGTTACAGAGCTTTTTTGGATGACGC
>JAPDNY010000003.1:116039457-116055729 GCA_029375565.1 Gekko gecko | reverse complement strand
TGATCAGTATTTGGGGAGGGTAAGGGAGACACTGAAAAATATTGTTGTTATGGGAAAATGTAACTCTTACGGAGTTAAACTGCACTTGCCAAAGATATTACATTCAAATTCTTCATTCCATAGTTACAAACCTTCTATGTAGCTGCTTAAATCAGTGATTTTATTTGGCTGATCTTGGGATAGGTTGTGCTTGGGAGAATCTGGTTGTGCTGTTTAAAACATGAAGAAATGATCAAAATGTAGTTTTGCACCAGCAGCTAAATCTTTGCGAATTCTGCTCGACTCAGCTAATAATACAATTTTTGCTGTTTGTTTTCCAGACCCAAACTTGGTTTCATTTGAAACTGCTGACCGGCCAAATTATTTTCTTCATTTGGCTTCCAATGGTACCCTAGTTCTTTCCAAGTGGGAAAGAAATGAGAAATTTCACAATAGATCAACATTCGCCATCCGTAAGAACACATGGCTTTCAGGATACAGTTCCTTTGAGTCGTTTGCAGTGCCAGGAGCCTTCATCATTGTTTCAGGTTCTTCTGTGAATGTTGTGAAGTACCAGCATTCTGAGGCATTCAGACTTTCTACACTTTTTAAACTTGTGGGTAAGTATTTAAATGTGAATTGTTTAATATGATGGCTAGACGTGCAAACTTGGTTTGGCCATATTTTATATGACATTATTGTGTTATAAAAATTAAGTCTGTTTATTATTGTTGGTTCATAAGAATCAATTGAAGAACATATTAGGTAAGTTAAGTTGTTTATTATATTTGTGCTAAAGTAAAGGTAAAGGTTCTCTTGCTCGAAAGCCAGTCGAATCCGACTCTAGGGTTGCGGTGCTCGTCTCCGTTTCAAAGCCGAAGAGCCAGCGCTGTCCGAAGACGTTTCCATGGTCATGTGGCCGGCATGACTAAACACCAAGGTGCACAGAACGCTGTTACCTTCCCACCGAAGTGGTACCTATTTATCTACTTGCAATTTCTTGCTTTTGAACTGCTAGGTTAGCAGGAGCTGGAACTAGAGACGGAGCTCACTCCGTCTTGCGGCACCTGGGTCTTGAACTGCTGAACTGCTGACCTTCCACAGCCTGCAGTTCAGCGTCTTAACCACTTGAGCCACCGCAGCTCCTTTTGTGCCAAAGTACTTATGATTAACTACTATGTTTAAGTACTATGCAAAGCAGTAAACTGATAATTACTCTACAAAAATTCAGTATACCTAAGAAGATGGAATAACAGCCTAAAGATAGTTCAAGGTGGGTAGCCATGTTGGTCTGAAGCAAGAGAGCAAAGTTAGAGTCCAATGGCACTTTTAAGACCAACAAATTTTTATTTAAGGTGCGAGCTTTCATGCTCATGCACACTTCATTAGATGGTGAAATGGAATAGTATATATAAGAGTGGTTTGTTAAATTAGCATGCAAAATAGTGAGGACACATTTTTTTTAACGGATCAAAAGAAGGGCAAGCTTAGTTCCTGGTTATCATCCCCAATTAAGAATATAATTGAATATGTAATGTAATTTGGAATGGTAGATTTAAATGCAGTTCTTTGTTTTGGGGACAAGGAAAACACTCTACACAGCCAAGATGCTGTAAAATTCGCCTCCATGCTTGAGAAGAGATGGATGGGGTCTAAAGACGGGATTCTCACAAATTAGGGCACATCAATCTCCAGTTGTAAGATATTTATTACCTATGTTGTTCTCCCCCACCCCCCCAAGTTGAACCGAAACAGATGATAACCAGGAACTAAGCTTGTCATTCTTTTGATCTGTTAAAAAATGTGTCCTCACTATTTTCCATGTTAATTTAATAAACCACTGCTATATATACAACTATGATATGTAATTCCATTTCATCGTCTGACAAAGTGTGCATGCATATGAAAGCGCACACCTTGATTAAAACTTTGTTGGTCTTAAAAGTGTCATTGGACTCTAACTTTGTTCTATCAGCCCAAAGCTTACTGATTGTCAGGTTCAATAGCAAGTAGATCCAAGCATTCCTTATGTGAAGAAAAGCTTTATTGGAATACAGTGCTGTAACCCACAGGAACACGGTTATTGTCAGGAATGACGGCACAAGCTGGTCAGGCATTATTATAGTATGATGCAAAAGCACAACTGGCAAATGAACTTTTAGCGCGCGTGCGTGGAAACTCCCGGCGGGAGATTACTTGATGATCGGGAGAATGAGTTGCCCCCACCCCTTGGTCTCACAGGACTGGAAAATTCCCTTAAACAAAGAATACTCCATAGCCTCTTACTCAAGGCCGCCGTGATAAGCCAGAGCGGCTGAACCATTCTCCCACGTTGCAGCTGGCAATACTACGCAAGCGCACAAACAACAGACAAGATAGTAGACACAGCAGAATACAACGAACTCAGTGTAAAAATAACCCAAGCCTCATGGCTCTGACACTGATGCAGTTAGTACAGCTCACTGTGGAAAGGTAAAATCAGATAGAGCAGGATGCAGAGCCTTTTGAACCACTGTAGTATTGCATGGTTTTACCCAGGAATCACAGATTAAGTGGGCCGGTGTTCATCCCCTGCAGCTCTGAAGTCCTGGTTTATGGGTCTTTTAAAATCTGCATGTACACAAATGCATGGTTGGAGTAACAGTTTTATGAAAGAAGAGAGACCTTTCAAATGAAAAGTTTAATATTATTGACTACCAAAAAAGGGATGGAAAAGGGGACAAGGGAGAAAAAGTCATAAAAACCATAATACCTTTCTTAGTTAGCAGATTATTTTTAGAAGCAATTCTTATTTTGCTGCTGCAAATATTTTTTATGTCTTTATGGCAGTTATACACTATTCAACTCACAGTTAAGTTTCTGTAGAACCTTCCCATATATGCCATGAGGCATCCCTTGACCATGCATGGTTCCCTCTGCCCCACATGGAGTGGGAAAGAAGAAGAGCCAGGAGCCCCACAGATGTCCAGGGCCTTGTGGCTGGTTGCTGTTCACGCATGTGCCTGCCTCCTCAAGGACTTACAGAATGGGTGGCTGCTATGTGTGCCTGTCTTACCCTTCAGGAGCTGTTTCGGCAGCTGCTGAATATGCTATCTACTTTTTTCATAACAACACACCAAAGAGGATCACGGTGTAATGAGGTACAGATCAAAGAAAACACCATGATTAATGGCTAGCAATTCTACGAAATTATGTATCTAGAAATTATATCTGTAAATCAAATGTACTCTTAACAACTCATCCCCCCAAAATTGACAATTTTATAGTTTACACATCACGAACCTATTCACAACCATAGAATTAGACAGATGTAGAGTTATATTTCACAATGTGGGACAGAGCCAAATGGCTGAGGGCCATCCCTTGCTTGAGCCTTGGGCGGCGTAAATGGAGGTGGGGGTGTCAGTGATTCTGGGGCCTCATCCTAGATGTTTGGATGTGGCCCCGGAGTTATAGACTGCCTCTGTGTTCAGTGCCCCTGAAGAAGGAAAAGATTTTAAAAAGAGAACGGGAAGGAAAGGAGGTGAGCTCTCTTGGGCTTTGCAGGGAGGAAGAAGGAATTACAGCAAACCTCAGGGCTGACACATTGGCCATACTGTTAGCCCTGATGCCATTATGGGGCTTTGCTATGGACTGTTTGCTGTTGCCACATGGTCTGTCTAGACTGTAAAATGGATGCCAAGGTAGAAGCCCATAGAGAAAGGAAAAGCTGTCTTTTACTCTGAGGGACTCCATTACATACCTGCTGCATGTCACATACACGGATTAAGGGCCATACAGCAGACAAAGGACTTTTCCTCTGCCAGTCGTTTGCCTGAAGGGATTACCCAGTCAAGCATTCAAATTGTTAACGACCCTTCCTGATGCTAATCAGGGACAATCAGGGAAGTCTCCCACCTTTTGTTTACCTGGCCAGCAAGTCCTATAATCCATTCAACTAGACACCCAACACCTGGCTTCTACTGTTAAATTCAGACCCTGCCTCTCTGGAATGCCCATTGGTCAAACCTAAGGTCTGCCTCTACTGACATCACACACCCCTGGGACTCATCATTGGTCCAGGAAATCTTTTGTTCTCACCTGAGACCAGCCCCCAGGGCCACCCATTGGGCTGCATTGTCTTACAGTGGGTATATCCCAGCATACACATGGCCTCAGACGGTGTGTGTCTCTGCCATGAGCCAAAATGGCAGCCCACCCCTGAACTCTCTGAGTTTAGGCCAGAATCCATGGACTTCTGCACATCTGACAGGTAGTATCACCTCTCCATAAGCCATCAATCCCCTCTGCTTTCTTAGTTCTATTTTCTCTGTGTGAATGTTTGAATACTGTTTGTGAATGGATAAATAAGGATTATATTCAGTAAAATAATATTTTATTAATTATACCTGGTCTCTGTGTCTTTTACTGGGAACCATTACAAAGCAGCAGCATTCTCTGTATATACAGGCGAGAATCCAATAATAATAATAATAATAAACCAATTGCTATATTTAAAATAGAGCAATTGGGCTAACAATACCCCCAGGAAGATAGTGATGGCCATGAACAGCAGTTTCCACTGCTTCCAGCTCAAATATGAGCCCTCTGCCCTCAGTTGCCCCAACAGATGGGCTGGGGAAGGTGCTGAGAGCACGTAGACTGTCAACTGCACTCATGGCCTCAGACTTTGTCGCACCAAGACCTGAAGAATCTGTAATCAATAAAGTTGTTGCCTGTTTCTTCCTGGCATGGTGTTTGCGTTACCCTTCTCTCTCTCCCCTGCCATGGTAGGAACATCTCCTGTATCCCTTAGAATAGCTAGAGATAAGGTAGTTTCCATTGTACAACCACATCACCAGGAAAGTGCAGATCAAAACACCAGTTTCTATACTGGTGAGTTCTTAGTTTCCCCCTCCCCCAAAGAGGTTCTAGCACCAGTGAAATGTATAAACAACACCCCTTCTTCATGTTCAAACAACTTCTCTCTCTCCTTTCCCTATCTCCCTCTCTTCCTTATCACTCTCCCTTTTTTTTTTTAGTTTCATTCCTAATTTTCACCACCTTCAGTCATCTGCCATTGACATTCAGCTTTTACTCATACTTGTTCCTTTGGTATGCTTTCCAAACATGTATGGGAATGAGCTGGTCAAGAATTTAGCCTTAGGGGCTCTTTTGGTTTGTGAAAGAGTGTCTGAATTTTTGCTTGCTCACAAGATCGTTCTGTTTAATATTATAAGCTCTGTTATTGACTTAGACTGTGTAATCTGCTTTGAGTCTCCAGGAATAAAGTTGAACTAGAAAGATAGTAAAATAAATGTAAATAATTTAGAAATACCGGTCACTGTATTTAGTTGTAGGTTGTCACTGGATAAATCTTCAGTCTGTGAGGATGCACTCTCTTAAATTTTCAGGCAATATTCCTTATTAGTGTTCAGTCCGTCACTTTAAGATGCCCACGTACCCTTTGCATCATATGGCTCTTTTCAAATGGGTACCTGGGGTAACAATGGGTATCACAAGACATCCTTTGCCCTTACACAGAGGGTCAAGATTATGCAACTGTACTGTGCAGAGTCATACAATGATAAAAGTCAACTGGAGATTTGGGCTGGATTGCCACCACTATGCGGATGATTCTTAGCTCCATCTTGCACTCCCAGCAGATCCCAGGGATGCTGCAGAAACCCAGAGGCAGTTCCTGGACACACATTTAGGGTGGTTGAGATCTGATAAACTGAAGCTTAATCCTGCCAGGACTACTGGTGATTGGAAGAACTGATCTGGGATTTAGATAGGCTTCTACTTTCCCTGAAAAAATGAATCCATATATTGGTTGCTCCTGAACCTGGGCCAACTGCTGGATAAGCAGGTGGCAGTTGTAGCCAGGAATGCCTTTTATCAGCTTTGACTGGTTAGTAAGCTGTGGCTTCCTGGGCAGAAACATCTGGCCACTGTGGCATGCCCTAATAACATCTGGCATGCCTTAGTAACAGCTAGATTGGATTACTACAACAACACACTCTGTGTGGGGCTGCCCTTGAGCCCTTGAGCTGGGCATGGGAAACATATCACTTAGTTCTTGGCTCATCTACACTGGCTCCTGATTTTTTTCTGGGCCCAATTCAAAGTGCTGGTGCTGATCTTTAAAGCCTTAAACAGTCGGAGACCAGCCCACCTTGAGGACTGTGCCTACCCCCATACGAACCATCTGGACCGCTATGGTTATCTCTTGATACCCATCTTCTGGTGCCCCCTCCTTCTGAGCTTAGGTGGGTGACATCCCAAGAGAGGGTGTTCTTGATTGTGGCACCAAAATTATGGAACTCCCTTCCCAGAGATACATTTGTTTGCCCTTCCATCACTGTCTTGCACCAGCAGGTGAAGGCATTTTTTGTTTTGCCTGTGTTTCCTCAGTAACCCTTCCTTCCTGCCCTATGTTTTAATTGCTCATATTGTGTTTTTACTTACATGTTTTAGTGTTGGTTTTATTATCTGTTTTTACACTGTTCTGTTTTAGTCATTAGTTGCTGTGATGGCCCTGATAGGGCAGAAGGCTGGGATAAAGGTTGTAAAAAAAGGCATGAATGTCCTATGATGACTGTCTTTAAGTGAAATATATTAACACTTCATTGGCATGTGGTATACAAAATATAATAGTTTTATTTGGGTAGGTAATAATTGTTTCTAGAGATAGCAAGTCTTACTCAGCTCTTCTTGGAATCGAGCTCTGATAAATCAAGCAATCTGTGTATGAATTACCCAATAGATTGTGTAATTCCTCCATTCGTTACAGCTTGTGACAGAACCCCATGGTGCACTTAATGTTGTCAGAAATACCATGGGTTCCATGTGCCTGTCTAGAACTTCCAACCCAATTTATATGCCTTGTTGTGGGAAGTGTCAGGGTGGCAGGAAGCACCCAGTAAGTAGAAATATTCCTGCTACCTCCCTCAACCTGTCTCTCTACCCAAGTAGCTTCAAGGTTTATAGTGTCCATCTGATCCAGTGCATACTTGGAACTACATTTCCCAGAATGCACCAGATGCCTGGGACGCATAGTGTGTGGAGTGTGCAGGAAACTCTAGTTTGCAGAATGCCTGCTATTTAATGTCAGGCATTCTGAGAACTACTTATTAATAGTGTTTCTCCTAAGCCTTAAGGTGGAAATGAACTGATGTCCACTGATTAAGCAGTATGTTCATTTTAAGAAGAGTTTCTGGGACGTGTCATTTCCTGAAAAAGGATGACCTGATATCTGTAAACAGAAATAGCTTAACATCTGGTGTCTGCAGGCACATAATAAATAACAGAAGCTTTACAAATCATCCAGGTATCGGAGGGAGGATGCAAGGACCAAAGAGAACCAGTATCTCCTAAAGTTTAGTCAGAGAACTCTCAAGTCTACACAGTTTAGTCAGAGAACCTGAGTCTGTATAACCAGTCTTTGTTTGCCAGAACCTAAATGCCTTTAAAGTTCATGCTGCTTTTGCTCAGAGCAAAAGTTTCAGCAACTAAGAATGTCCACCTTCAAAATAAGGAGACCATCACAGAGTTTAAATTCTTTGGCTTCATTGGGGAGCTATGCAGTGGTGATGGTGGCAGCCCAAATTCTTGCTGTGTGCTTCAATCCCACCCACCACACATAGTGTCTGTGACACCTCATGTATCTTGGAACTGTTCAGTGATGCCTAAACTAATCCTAGACATTTGGCCCATGTATATTTTTGTATAGCCTCCTATAAATTTTTATAAGTAAAATGTTAGGGGGAGGGTTACAAGCAAAGGGAAAAAATGTTGCAAGAAATAAAGTTTCAGTTGAGCAAGCTGTACCAGTGCATTAACTTCTGTGACAGAAGGGGCCAACTGCCTGCTTTGCAGAGTTTCCTGTTATCAAACTACTGTTAACCAGTGTTAATAGTGGTATTGTGAATCTGCCTGTGTTTTGAAGCATGTTAAGATGAGATTGTAATGCAGCTGTTGGTTGGCACACTCCAACTTCACAAAAAATGACAGACTTTGTCATTGCCAAATATTTGTTGTCTCCTGACAAATTCCTTTAATCATTGTGCTGTTGAGGTCTGTAACAGCGGAACACATGGGCCTAATGCTATTCCCAAGACATGCAAGATGGGCCGTATTTCGTGCAGAACAAAAAAGTCTTAGTCTTTTATCTTGGAGAGGGAAAAGAACGAGTTAAGAACTGTAACCGTCTTTCCTGGTGGTGCATTAGCAGAGAATGGAATATCTTTTTAAAGTGTGAAGTCTTTGCCTTCCAGTCATGCCAAAGAATCCTCTATATGCCAGTGGAAAACTAAAACAATTTACCTCAGCAAGTGGGATCATATCAAATGATCATGAGGCATTTCATTAATCACCACATCCGAGGATTTGGGTTTCAGAGTTTATAAGCAAAGAAACATAGAGCTTGAATCTTTCTCCAGTGTTCTTTCACAAGGCTCTGCTTGCTGATGCAGGGTAATTACATGGTCTAAAAATACAGCAGCATTTGTTTAAGTTAATGGAAAAGTTACACCAGTTCTAGAGTGCAGAGGCATAGGCAGATTGAGTTTCGTGCTGACTATCATAAATGCTTTGCATATTAGATCAGAACCTTTCCAACTGGGAGCTGCTTTTCTGACTATAAATATTAGGAGTAGTATAATAGGACCTGTAAACTCACTTGGAATGGAATGCCTTCACAAATCTTCTTTATGGTCTGTGAGATACATTCAAAAGATTTTTAAAAACCAAAATACCACTACATTAGATAATTAGTTGCCAAAGGTCATGTGAAAAGTCACTCTTCCCAACTTGTTACCAATAATTGCACCATAATGGCATGTATACTGCCAGGCTGATTAGCAAAGTTAGAATCCTTCTTCTAAAAAAAGGGTCTTCCTTTGGCAGAAGAGCCACTTTAAATTGGAGGAAAGCTACTTCGATAAGAAGGAAGCATCAAATTTTGGGACAGGGTAAAAGCCGGAACGGCCCGGAACGGCCCGGAACGGGCACTAAACAAACAATAGTGCCGCAAAAACACTGGGATGCATTACAGCCACTCCAGAACAACACTCCAGAACTGAAAACACGGAACTCCCACCCTTTCATTAACCCTTTCCAGGCCAAAAAGCCTCCGGAACACCGCAGAACGGCCCGGAACGGGCACTAAACAAACAATAGTGCCGCAAAAAACACTGGGATGCATTACAGCCACTCCAGAACAACACTCCAGAACTGAAAACACGGAACTCCCACCCTTTCATTAACCCTTTCCAGGCCAAAAAGCCTCCGGAACACCGCAGAACGGCCCGGAACGGGCACTAAACAAACAATAGTGCCGCAAAAAACACTGGGATGCATTACAGCCACTCCAGAACAACACTCCAGAACTGAAAACACGGAACTCCCACCCTTTTATTAACCCTTTCCAGGCCAAAAAGCCTCCGGAACACCCCGGAATGGCCCGGAATGGGCGCTAAACAAACAATAGTGCCGCAAAACCAGTGGCATGCATTACAACAACTCCAGAATAACACTCCAGAACTGAAAACACGGAACTCCCACCCTTTCATTAACCCTTTCCAGGCCAAAAAGCCTCCGGAACACCACGGAACGGCCCGGAACAGTCACTAAACAAACTATAGTGCCGCAAAAACACTGGGATGCATTACAGCCACTCCAGAACAACACTCCAGAACTGAAAACACGGAACTCCCACCCTTTCATTAACCCTTTCCAGGCCAAAAAGCCTCCGGAACACCACGGAACGGCCCGGAACGGGCACTAAACAAACAATACTGCCGCAAAAAACACTGGGATGCATTACAGCCACTCCAGAACAACACTCCAGAAGTGAAAACACGGAACTCCCACCCTTTTATTAACCCGTTCCATGCCAAAAAGCCTCTGGAACACCACGGAACGGCCCGGAACGGGCACTAAACAAACTATAGTGCCGCAAAAACACTGGGATGCATTGCAGCCACTCCAGAACAACACTCCAGAAGTGAAAACACGGAACTCCCACCCTTTTATTAACCCGTTCCAGGCCAAAAAGCCTCCGGAACACCCGGAACGGCCCGGAACGGGCACTAAACAAACAATAGTGATGCAAAAAAAAGTGGTACGCATTGCAGCCACTCCAGAACAACACTCCAGAAGTGAAAACATGGAACTCCCACTCTTTTATTAACCTGTTTCAGGACAAAAAGCCTCCGGAGCACCCCGGAACGACCCGGAACGGGCACTAAACAAACAATAGTGCCGCAAAAAACAGTGGCACGCATTGCAGCCACTCTAGGACAACACTCCAGAAGTGAAAACACAGAACTCCCACCCTTTTATTAACCCGTTCCAGGCCAAAAAGCCTCCGGAACACCACGGAACGGCCCGGAACGGGAACTAAACAAAGAATAGTGCCAGAAAAAACACTGGGATGCATTACAGCCACTCCAGAACAACACTCCAGAACTGAAAACATGGAACTCCCACCCTTTTATTAACCCTTTCCAGGCCAAAAATCCACCGGAACACCCCGGAACGGCCCGGAACGGGCACTAAACAAACAATAGTGCTGCAAAAACCAGTGGTACGCATTTCAGCCACTCCGGAACAACATTCCAGAAGTGAAAACGTGGAACTCCCACCCTTTTATTAACCCGTTCCAGGCCAAAAAGCCTCCAGAACACCATGGAACGGCCCGGAACGGGAACTAAACAAAGAATAGTGCCGCAAAAACACTGGGATGCATTACAGCCACTCCAGAACAACACTCCAGAACTGAAAACACGGAACTCCCACCCTTTTATTAACCTTTTCCAGGCCAAAATCCTCCGGAACAGCCTGGAACAGCCCGGAACGGGCACTAAACAAACAATAGTGCTGCAATAACCAGTGGCACACATTTCAGCCACTCCAGAACAACACTCCAGAAGTGAAAACACAGAACTCCCACCCTTTTATTAACCCGTTCCAGGCCAAAAAGCCTCCGGAACACCACGGAACGGCCCGGAACGGGCACTAAACAAACAATAGTGCCGCAAAAACACTGGGATGCATTACAGCCATTCCAGAACAACACTCCAGAAGTGAAAACACGGAACTCCCACCCTTTTATTAACCCTTTCCAGGCCAAAAAGCCTCCGGAACACCCCGGAACGGCCCGGAACGGGCACTAAACAAACAATAGTTCTGCAAAAAACACTGGGATGCATTGCAGCCACTCCAGAACAACACTCCAGAAGTGAAAAGATGGAACTCCCACACTTTTATTAACCCTTTCCAGGCCAAAAAGCCTCCGGAACACCCCGGAACGGCCCGGAACGGGCACTAAACAAACAATAGTGCCGCAAAAAACAGTGGCACGCATTACAGCCACTCCAGAACAACACTCCAGAAGTGAAAACACGGAACTCCCACCCTTTTATTAACCCTTTCCAGGCCAAAAAGCCTCCAGAACGCCCGGAATGGCCCATAACGGGCACTAAACAAACAATAGTGATGCAAAAAAAAGTGGTACGCATTGCAGCCACTCCAGAACAACACTCCAGAAGTGATTTCCACCTTAACACAACAATGGGAAAGATGCAGGTATCTGAATAAAATGATAGTCCTCTGGGTATATATCAGGTTGGAAAAAAATATTAGCAAGGGTACATTCATATTGTTTTGTACCCCCATTCCCGCAAAGAGTAAGAAGGTTCAGAAGAAGATCGGCCACCTTGTGAAGAAAGGACTGTGCAGCCTTGTAGTATTTTTGTAGTAGATACAAGTTTTAGGATGGAGAATAGAAGCTGAGGACAGGGGAGGGGCTGTGGCTCAGTGGCAGAGCCCCTGCTTGTCATGCAGAAGGTCCCAGGTTCAATCCCTACCATTTCCAGTTAAAAGGACCAGATAGTTGGGGATGGGAAAGACCTCAGCCTGAGACTAGGGTTGCCAACCTCCAGATAGTGGCTGGGGATCTCCCGCTGTTACAACTGATCTCCAGGCAACATAGATCACTTCACCTGGGAAATATGGCCACTTTGGAAGGTGGACTCTCTGTGGCATTGTACCCCACTGAAGTCTCTCCCCTCCCGAAAGCCTGACCTCCACAGGCTCCACCCCGAAAACCTCCAGGTATATCCCCACCCAGAGCTGGTAACCCTGCCTGAGACCCTGGAGAGCCACGGCCAATCCAACAAAATCTCATTTGTCCCTAAGGTGCCACCAGACTTGGATCTAGCTGTTCTACAGGAGACTGGCATGGCTACCTGAGTTTCCTCCTCTCCATAAACCCCGCCTTTCCCAGACTCCACCCCCAAATCTCCAGAAATTTCCCGATCCAAAGTGGACAACCCTCCCCCAGCCTAAATGGAGGCAGTGACTCCGGCTACCCTCAGAAACGTCACTTTGCGTAGATGATACTGTCAGGCAGGCCTCTCTCTAGCCCTGCTGCCATGGGGGTGAGATGACCTTGGAATGTTCACTTTCGATTCTGCTGTGGCTTCACTGTTTCTCTTATCTCTGCTTGACCTTCAGTGCCTGGTGTGGTTTTTCTCCTGGGAATTAATGTCTGTTAGTTTGGTGGGCTTCTACCTGGGCCCTCGTTGGCCCTAGGACTTGAATTATGTACAACCATTTGTTTCACACGCTTTTGGCCAGTTCTAACACAGGATGTATAAGATATCTGCATACTATCATCTGTCTCAATAAACTTTACTTCTTTGGATGAAAGCTATTGGGAACTGATTGCTGCAGGAGTCTGACAGATACTGACCTTGATGGACCAATGGTCGGATTCTGTATCAGCTTCGTCTGTACTTTGTGTACAAGGAGATGGGCAAGACTAGCACTTAAAACAATGTCAGTTCTCCAAAAAAGAAACATTCCTAGCATTGCTGTCCCTCAGTGTCACCAGCAGTGTTCCCTCTAAGCTGGGTTAGTGTGAGCTAGCTCCGTTTTTTAGCCTCCGGCTCACACATTTTTGACTTAGCTCAGGAAGGATGGCTCCAGAGCAAACTAGTTTACGCAGTAGCCAAATTGCTCGCTAACACCTTTAATGTCAGGCGCTCACAAAGTAGAATTTTTGCTCACAGGACCCCATAGCTTAGAGGGAGCATTGGTCACCAGCCAAATGCAAACAGCCACTCCAGAACAACACTCCAGAAGTGAAAACACGGAACGCCCACCCTTTTATTAACCGTTTCCAGGCCAAAAAGCCTCCGGAACACCCCGAAATGCGCATTAAACGAACTATAGTACGACAGAAATCACTGGGATGTATTACAGACCCTCCAGAACAGTATTTCAGAAGTGAAAACATGGGACTCTCACACTTTTATTAACTCGTTCCGGGCCGTTCCAGGGTGTTCCGGAGGATTTTTGGCCTAGAACGGGTTAATAAAAGTGTGGGAGTTCCGTGTTTTCACTTCTGGAGTGTTGTTCTGGAGTGGTTGCAATGCGTGCCACTGTTTTTTGCGGCACTATTGTTTGTTTAGTGCCCGTTCCGGGCCGTTCCGGGCTGTTCCGGAGGCTTTTTGGCCTGGAAAGGGTTAATGAAAGGGTGGGAGTTCCGTGTTTTCACTTCTGGAATGTTGTTCTGGAGTGGCTGTAATGCATCCCAGTGTTTTTTGCGGCACTATTGTTTGTTTAGTGCCCGTTCCGGGCCGTTCCGAGGTGTTCCGGAGGCTATTTGGCCTGGAACGTGTTAATAAAAGGGTGGGAGTTCCGTGTTTTCACTTCTGGAGTGTTGTTCTGGAGTGGCTGCAATGCATCCCAGTGTTTTTTGCGGCACTATTGTTTGTTTAGTGCCCGTTCCGGGCCGTTCCGTGGTGTTCCGGAGGCTTTTTGGCCTGGAAAGGGTTAATAAAAGGGTGGGAGTTCCATCTTTTTACTTCTGGAGTGTTGTTCTGGAGTGGCTGCAAAGCATCCCAGTGTTTTTTGCAGCACTATTGTTTGTTTAGTGCCCGTTCCGGGCCGTTCCGGGCTGTTCCGGAGGCTTTTTGGCCTGGAAAGGGTTAATGAAAGGGTGGGAGTTCCGTGTTTTCACTTCTGGAATGTTGTTCTGGAGTGGCTGTAATGCATCCCAGTGTTTTTTGCGGCACTATTGTTTGTTT
Organism: Gekko gecko; assembly: GCA_029375565.1. Lineage (NCBI taxonomy): Eukaryota > Metazoa > Chordata > Lepidosauria > Squamata > Gekkonidae > Gekko > Gekko gecko. Next base: position 116,041,672 of record JAPDNY010000003.1, on the reverse strand, counting down.
AGTGCCCGTTCCGGGCCGTTCCGGGTGTTCCGGAGGCTATTTGGCCTGGAACGTGTTAATAAAAGGGTGGGAGTTCCGTGTTTTCACTTCTGGAGTGTTGTTCTGGAGTGGCTGCAATGCATCCCAGTGTTTTTTGCGGCACTATTGTTTGTTTAGTGCCCGTTCCGGGCCGTTCCGTGGTGTTCCGGAGGCTTTTTGGCCTGGAAAGGGTTAATAAAAGGGTGGGAGTTCCGTGTTTTCAGTTCTGGAGTGTTGTTCTGGAGTGACTGTAATGCATCCCAGTGTTTTTTGCAGCACTATTGTTTGTTTAGTGCCTGCTCCGGGCCGTTCCGTGGTGTTCCGGAGGCTTTTTGGCCTGGAAAGGGTTAATAAAAGGGTGGGAGTTCAGTGTTTTCACTTCTGGAGTGTTGTTCTGGAATGGCTGTAATGCATCCCAGTATTTTTTGCGGCACTATTGTTTGTTTAGTGCCCGTTCCGGGCCGTTCCGTGGTGTTCCGGAGGCTTTTTGGCCTGGAAAGGGTTAATAAAAGGGTGGGAGTTCCGTGTTTTCAATTCTGGAGTGTTGTTCTGGAGTGGCTGTAATGCATCCCAGTGTTTTTTGCAGCACTATTGTTTGTTTAGTGCCCGTTCCGGCCGTTCCGGGGTGTTCCGGAGGCTTTTGGCCTGGAACGGGTTAATGAAAGGGTGGGAGTTCCATGTTTTCACTTCTGGAGTGTTGTTCTGGAGTGGCTGTAATGCATCCCAGTGTTTTTTGCGGCACTATTGTTTGTTTAGTGCCCGTTCCGGGCCGTTCCGGGTGTTCCGGAGGCTTTTTGGCTGGAAAGGGTTAATAAAAGGGTGGGAGTTCCGTGTTTTCAGTTCTGGAGTGTTTTTCTGGAGTGGCTGTAATGCATCCCAGTGTTTTTTGCGGCACTATTGTTTGTTTAGTGCCCGTTCCGGGCCGTTCCGGGGTGTTCCGGAGGCTTTTTGGCCTGGAACGGGTTAATGAAAGGGTGGGAGTTCCGTATTTTCACTTCTGGAATGTTGTTCTGGAGTGGCTGTAATGCATCCCAGTGTTTTTTGCGGCACTATTGTTTGTTTAGTGCCCGTTCCGGGCCGTTCCGGGGTGTTCCGGAGGCTTTTTGGCCTGGAAAGGGTTAATAAAAGGGTGGGAGTTCCGTGTTTTCAGTTCTGGAGTGTTGTTCTGGAGTGGCTGTAATGCATCCCAGTGTTTTTCTTGGCACTATTGTTTGTTTAGTGCCCGTTCCGGGCCGTTTCGTGGTGTTCCGGAGGCTTTTTGGCCTGGAACGGGTTAATGAAAGGGTGCGAGTTCCGTATTTTCACTTCTGGAATGTTGTTCTGGAGTGGCTGTAATGCATCCCAGTGTTTTTTGCGGCACTATTGTTTGTTTAGTGCCCGTTCCGGGCCGTTCCGTGGTGTTCCGGAGGCTTTTTGGCCTGGAAAGGGTTAATAAAAGGGTGGGAGTTCCGTGTTTTCAGTTCTGGAGTGTTGTTCTGGAGTGGCTGTAATGCATCCCAGTGTTTTTCTTGGCACTATTGTTTGTTTAGTGCCCGTTCCGGGCCGTTCCGTGGTGTTCCGGAGGATTTTTGGCCTGGAAAGGGTTAATAAAAGGGTGGGAGTTCCGTGTTTTCAGTTCTGGAGTGTTGTTCTGGAGTGGCTGTAATGCATCCCAGTGTTTTTCTTGGCACTATTGTTTGTTTAGTGCCCGTTCCGGGCCGTTCCGTGGTGTTCCGGAGGCTTTTTGGCCTGGAACGGGTTAATGAAAGGGTGGGAGTTCCGTATTTTCACTTCTGGAATGTTGTTCTGGAGTGGCTGTAATGCATCCCAGTGTTTTTTGCGGCACTATTGTTTGTATAGTGCCCGTTCCGGGCCGTTCCGTGGTGTTCCGGAGGCTTTTTGGCCTGGAATGGGTTAATAAAAGGGTGGGAGTTCCATGTTTTCAGTTCTGGAGTGTTGTTCTGGAGTGGCTGTAATGCATCCCAGTGTTTTTTGCGGCACTATTGTTTGTTTAGTGCCCGTTCCGGGCCGTTCCGTGGTGTTCCGGAGGCTTTTTGGCCTGGAATGGGTTAATAAAAGGGTGGGAGTTCCGTGTTTTCAGTTCTGGAGTGTTGTTCTGGAGTGGCTGTAATGCATCCCAGTGTTTTTTGCGGCACTATTGTTTGTTTAGTGCCCGTTCCGGGCCGTCTCCGGGCCGTTCCGGCTTTTACCCTGTCCC
>JAPDNY010000003.1:116019936-116039357 GCA_029375565.1 Gekko gecko | reverse complement strand
CAAGAAGACAAAAATAATGACTACAGGGGAGTCACACGAATTTAAGGTTAATGATGAAGAAATTGAAATTGTTAAAGATTTTCTATTCCTTGGCTTCATCATTGACCAAAATAAAGATCGCTACCAAGAAGTCAGAAGGAGATTGAGACTGGGAAGGGCAGCCATTGTGGAGCTAGAAAATATTCTTATGTGCAAGAATGTGTCATTGGCAACCAATATCAAATTAATTCATACCACAGTATGCCCCATTACTATGTATGGGTGTGCAAACTGAGCAGTGAAGAAAGCTGACAGGAAGAAAGTTGATTCCTTTGTAATGAGATGTTGGAGGAGAGTTATGGACACCGTGGACCACCAAAAAGACACATAAGTGGGTTCTAGATCAAGTCCAATCTGAACTCTCCCTAGAAGCTAAAATGACTGGACTGAGGCTATCGTAGTTTGGTCACATTCTGAGAAGATGGGTCACTGGAAAAGACAATGATGCTAGAAAACATTGAAGAGCAGCAGGAAAAAAGGAAGACCCAACATGAGATGGATTGACTCTAAGAAAGCCACAGCCCTCAGTTTGCAAGATCTGAGCAAGCCTGTTAATGATAGGACACTTTGGAGGACATTAATTCATAGGGTTGCCATAAGTGGGAAGCGACTTGACGGCATTTCACACACACTGAAAGATCGATACTGGCTGCCCAGCTGTTTCCATGCGCAATTCAAAGTGCTGGTTCTTATTTAAGTCCTTAAAGTGAGTACTTAATGCACCACCAGATTGCTAAGTAAGAACCTCCACACAAGTTCTGTTATGCTCTGGAATGTTTTGAATTGTTTGTTTGCAATGGTTGTATGGTTTTATTGAGCCACCATTATTAAATCCACCAGGCCAACACATGAACATGCAGCAGACTTTTAATATTAATATTTAGTACATATGGTAAGCCTGATGAGAGGCTGGCACTATTCTCCAACTATTTGTGTTCTAGAAAGATAGAACAGAAATTGTGTGAGAAATTGCTAAGCAACTGCTTTTTCTAGATGACAGCAGTGTTCCCTCTAAGCTGAGTTAGTGTGAGCTAGCTCACAGTTTTTTAGCCTCCAACTCACACATTTGCGTCTTGGTTCAAGAAGGATGGCTCCAGGGCAAACTAATTTATGCAGTAGCCAGATTGATTGTTCACACCTTTAATGGCAGTTGCTCACAAAATAGAATTTTTGCTCACAAGACTCCACAGCTTAGAGGGAACATTGGATGACGGTAGAACATGGAACATCATCAAAATTTAGAACCACATGAAGCTCTTAAGTTTGTTAGAAGACAGTGCTATTATGGAATTTCTTAAAGAAATCAAAACTATAATGTGGTGATTTTGTATGCTTACATCATGAAGGCTGTTTCATGCAGCCTCTGTATATAATCACATTATGTAGTCTAGCCCTAATGTATTAGGGCAAAGTGATTATATGAAAATGTGTTAATATATGGACTGTTGTCTTGTGCAGGTTTCTGTGATGGAACCCCAACAAATGACCTCATGCTACCTAACAGGACTGTTGTAAGCTCTGTGGATGCTTCAGTTATCTTTGCAGATAGCTGGCAGGTGCCAAACACACTGAAGTATGTTGGAGAACCAAGAAGCCGAGAAACAAACTGTTCTGTCATGGACTGTTCGTTTTGTTTAAATATGTTGTTGAACCAGACTTTCAGCAGCTGCCATCCTTATGTATGTTAACTTCTTATTTTTCTGATGAAATTCTATTTAATATTGAATATTTTTATCAGTCATAGTTTAGGAGTGGGAATTATTGTCCTGTGAGTTGTGTTTCACCCATAACTTCCTCAGTCCAAATTGTTAGTGAATTCTGGAGAAAAGCCTTCTCTGGGAAAGCGTCTTGGTTTGTGAGCTGTCTGTTGACTCCTCACCAGTTTTTTAATACTTTAACAGCTGATGTTTACTATCCTAGAGTAATGTTGGCACAACAGCTTTTATACGGAAGTGTCAAAGATGGTGTCCTGGAGCGGCTACTCTGGGAAAACAACATACAGAATTCTGGAAAGCTAGAATGACAACGAAAAGCCCCTAAACAAATGTATGGACATGAGATGGGAGAATGGAGTTGAATAATTTATTAATAATTATGCTATAAAAATATTGATTCCGTGCTCATGGCATCTAACTACATTCCTCAAAATAATCACACAGCATTTTTCAGGGAACATAATGAGGTGTTTCGCATGACTGGAATACTACCTGGTATTTTTTGTAGTGTTATTTTCTTCTCTTTTTGGTTTAGTATCAGAACCGCAGGTCCATCTGTGGAGGAAGCAGCTGTGTGGAAAAGCCCTTGGGATTACAGAGGACTTTGATGGCAAAATTAAACATGACAAAAGAGATCTACAGTGGATCTCCCATAATTTGTTAAAACTGTCAATAACAGTAATCACCACCCCCTTTTGTTTTGGGACCATGGCTCAGAGAGTAAGACCATTTCACTTGCAGATTTTTCAATCAATTAAGACGCCAGAATGGACTGTGCTGTGTTTGAGTGCAGACATGCAGCCCGTCCTGTCCTGGCCACAAGGCATAAGGCAAGGCCCATTAACCACAGGGTCTAACAGCTGGGGTTCTCAGGTCACACTCCAAAAATTAGAGTCCATGGTCCAATAGCACAATCAAAGGCAAAGTCAGAAGCAGTCCAAGGTCAGGTAACAAGAATGGCTACAAGACAGGTCCAGCAGCAGGTAGGTTAGTCAGCAAGACTGCAGACAAGTTGATCCCACTCTGGTTGCAGCCTTATATAGGGAGTTTGCCTACAGGTGTTGCTGGTTCCCACTGGCTCTTCCATGCAAGCTGACTCAGCTCCACTACTCATAATGAGTACTGGGACCCAGCTCCTGTGATGACTTATCAGTCTCTTCCAGCATTTCCCTATGACAGGGGAGGCTCCTGCATTTGGTCCATGCCTCAGCCCTAGCCTAGTCTAAAGCAGCCTAGTGGGTTTATGGCAAATGTAAGATTCAAAAAGGGAATACCTGAGATACTGTAATATTTTAAGCGCTATATTATATACCATTTCTCTCCAACTCTAAACTTTTTGTAGCCTTCTTTTTTAACTACCTATGACTAATTTAAATTAGTACATTTGTTTTTTGTGTGTGTTAAGGTATCTCCAGAATCTTTTTGCGATTTGTGGGTCCAAGATACGGAATATATTCAAAATCCATGTCTAGCACTGGCTGCCTATGTGGCCTTGTGTAACAAATTTAATATCTGCATAGAATGGAGGAGCTCCAATTACTGTCGTAAGTATTTTGTGTTCAGATTTTATGTTTGCCTTGACCCTCGTAAACAAACATTAATGCCAAATGATGAAAAGGCAGTGTGATCTGTGAGACAAAGTCTTGAAGGTGAGTATCAGAGACCTGATTCAAATTCAAGCTCATTCATAGACTTGTTGCAAAACTTCCTGTAAATCAAGGGAGCTAAGGAAGTGTTACCTGCCTTGGTACTTAAGCATAGGGCTTTTAAATTAAGGTAAATCACCTGGTGGTGTTTTTTCTTTTGTACTTTATAATAATGGTCTGAATAAGAACAGTAATAACACTTCCTCCTTTCATACAATAACATCCTTATATAGGAGTCACCTCATCCAGCCCCACATATGAGAACGAGTATGCGTAGATCAGCACATTCGGGGGGTTGGGGTAGGGTTGGCAAGGTGGAATCCTGTACACTAGCAGCACATTCAGGAGGGAAGGGGGTAGAATACAGTGAGCAGTTAGATTGTCCCCATACTTGGTTGTTTACAAGTCTTTCAAATTTCAGGGCAAACATTTACAGTTTCAGATGTATTTCGTGGAGTGTGTTTTTTTCCATCAGGAGGCTGCTCAGACTTAGAAAACAATGACAAACATTTCATTGTCCATAAGGCAAGGCATGCATTTTCCATCCTAATGAGAATCTGTAGTCCTTTTTATAGCTTGAAACAGGGATTTGATTATGGTCTCCTGCACGTCTTTACAAATTTTCCTGAGATTTTCAAAAATGGCGACTCACATTCAGCAGAAACCATGTCTATACGCAGAAAAAAATTCTGAGCATTCATCAGAGACCAAAGCTCAAAGACTCATAACACTTAAGTCCTTAGAATTCTCTTCTGGGGCTATAAGGTGCCCACAGTATTCAAGAGAGAATTTAGAATCTTTGTATGTCTTATAAATGGGAAGAAAGGAGCAGAAGGTAATATATTTTGCTGCCTTTTATAAATTATTTGCAACTCCCTGCAGTGATGGTAGAACTAAAAGTGCACTAGTCCTTTTTTCTTAACTTGTTCTATATGCTTAAAATATTTTAACTTAAATATATTTGTTAATGTACTTTTTAAAGGCTTGTTTTCATAGGAGGAAGCTTATAAAGCACGGAGGTGCCTGTATCTGTTTTCTTATACTTTGGCATACAGCTTGTAGCTGAACCTTGAATGTCAGTACATGAATCTCTTGATGTGTTTTCTCACTAGCATTTCCATGCTCAGAAGGTTTTCTCTATAAGGCTTGTATACCTGCCTGTGATACACCAGTTACTTGTCAGAATATGGACCCAGCACCTCAGGATTCAGATTCTTGTTTAATACTCACAGAGGGATGTGTCTGTGCAGAAGGAACCATCCTTCACCGTGCCCATTCTGCTCTGTGTATCCCAGAAGAGAAGTGTGGTGGGTATAGATCTGCCGCTACTTTTTTTTTTACATTTACCTAGTAATGTAATGACCAAAAAATTATTATCCCAACCTGCTTATTTAATATATACATAAATGAAACAAGCTTTTCTGTGTAGATGTATTTTCACCTATAAAGTAGAGTGGTATGTGCCAGAAAAACCTTGCATAGAGCATCTGTGCAAGCCCCTGAACTATGTGTGCATCACTAAAAGATATTCAAAGTGACTGTCAGTTGCTTCCATGTGACTAATTCTAAATATACCCTTCCTTTGCCTTTCTAACACACAGTCAGCAGTGGCAGAGATTACAGCTTCTTGTATCTGTACATTCAGAGAGATTCTCATACACAGCATTGTTCATACCCCCCCACAGCTGCCTTCATAGATCTTTGGATCAGGCCCTTAATCTGCTACAATTTGTTTTTAATTGCAAATATTTTGCACATTAGCTGACACTAATCCTGTATTGGTTCTCCAGCTATCATTCTTGTGAGCTGTATCGTTTGCAACCAGAGAGCCTATTCAGATACATTAATATTATGAACATTCAGGTTTTTCCAATGTGGGATAATTCTCACAAGTTTATAAAGATGTGTATATATGCATGTAATTTCTAGCAGAAATATGAGCTGCAGCATTGCTTCTGAAGTGTTGCAGTTTAGGGATCTGTCTGCAATCTGCCTGCTTGCTTTGCTTTCTATGGTAAGACATTTCTTGGTGGGTGTAAAGATATTTATGAATTTCATAGAAGCTGCCATATGTCAGAAAAATGTAGATTAAGAAGTAGTATAAATCAGAAAAGTTGCTACATTAACAGTGCTTTTCCATGATAAGTATTGAATCTGGATACACTGTTCCTCTATGACTGATGTTTCTTTTCTGTCACAGAATAAAAAAGACCAATATATATTTAATACATTTTCCCCAACAATTCAGTTTGTACAGACAGCTCTGGAGTGCCCCGTGCATTGGGTGAGACTTGGAAAACCTCCCTTAGTGGATGTTGCATGTACAGATGTGTCGACAATGAAACTATTATTCCTGTAGAGTACAATTGTTCGGTTAGCCAACATGTTGAGTGCCAACACTTTGGAGAAGTGGCCTTAGTTGTACCAGATGATCAGACCTGCTGTCCTCAGAAAGTCTGTAGTAAGTATCTTTAATGTGTAATAAATGAGATTTACTTACTAGGTTATCTGATTTTTCATTGTGTTATAACAATAGCTTAATCAGCATCATTCCTTTATGCCAAAATATTTTTTCGTTGTTCAAAAATATACAGTTACTTAATTTACCTAATTTTGAATGCAGTATGTGGGTTTTTCAAAATTTGGAACATTGAAGAGGAAATGAGATGGCAGAGAACAAAGAAAGAGGGGTGTGTATTGTCTACAGACTGGATCAGTAAGGGCAGTAAGTGGGAGCAATGTGTAGGAGGATGTGGCAGACTTGTTAGCCTTGCTGAAGTTTCTGCTCTGTTTTGCAGTCTTTAAATTGACACCATTCATTCATTCATTCATTCATTCATTCATTCATTCATTCATTCATTCATTCATTTTATTAGACTTATATCCCACCATCCCTGCATCGTAGGCTCAGTGCGGGTACCAACAAACATATACATATATATATGCGATTAATGCAGATTTACAAATTAAAACATATTACAATAATCAATTAAAATTCATAAAATCATCAGCCTACTGATATATTTTCTTGTCCTGACCTGGATAGCCCAGGCTAACTCCATCTTGGAAGCTAAGTAGGATTGCCCCTGGCTAGTGTTTGCATGGCAGATCTCCAAGGAATAGCAGGGTCGCGACACAGAGGCAGGCAATGGCAAACCACCTTTGAAAGTCTTTTCCCTTGAAAACCCCATTGGGTTGCCATGTCTGCTGTGATTTGATGGTACTTTCTACCACCATCACATATTTTCCTGAGTATTTATTCAGACATGGGAACTAGAAAATTAAATTGAATGTTGTAAGGTTGTCTCTTTGCCCTAACACAGCTTGGGCCACAATTGCTTTCCTTTTTTTTTTTTTTAAACATCTTTTTATTTCAACATGCTTTCACACATATAATCTTCCCACTACCGTGATACAAGATTTTATGCAATTCTATTTTAAGTTTGTATTTTTGCTGATTTTAAAATTGTATTCTGATTTTAAATGTGTATGTAAACCTCCCTGAGCCGCTTTGGCAGGAGGGTGGGTTAGAAATCTAATAAATAAATAAATAATATTTCAGTTGCTTTAATCATGTACTGCTGTTCTTATCTCTTCTTTAAAAAGTGAAAATGAAAAGCACACCTGGCTGCCAGTTCAACCTTTCAGGTGGCTTTTTAAATCTAAGAGTGTATTTCAAACCAACAAATCTAAGGGGACAAGGGAGACTGCCCCCCTCCCCCTAACCATTCGTACCACAGTCCAGTATGGATTTAGCCTCCAGCAGTTGCCTACATCCGATACTCATCAATACTGTTCCATGAAAACCAACATTCTGACTGGGTTTATAAGTGCATCTTTCTTACTAACGTTTTATCCATATGAAGTTCTGCAGAGACTGGCATTTGAAGAGCCAAACTAACACTTTTCATGTTGTCCTAATAGAATTCTAATTCTTGATATTAATAGAAATAAGAAACTTTTTTGAATTTTTTTTAAATCGTTCTTTAAATGTTTTTCTTACTAGGAATTTTTCATGATGCATAGCAAGTGCGTTCAAGTGCCTTTGTTTTCATTTGCTTCTTCCTCTCCTTTCTCAAAAGCTTGTAATCAGAGCCTCTGTGAAACATTGATTCCTGAATGCAAAGGTCTAGAGAAGCTAGCTACTTATTACCGGGATGACTCTTGCTGTCCCAATTATACTTGTGGTAGGTATTAAATGAATAAATGAAATTGCGCAAGCAATCTGCAACCCTCAGTCTATGAACTGTAGTTAAGTCCTGCACTATCTGATCAGTGAAAAATAGAATTACTTTCAGATTATCACTAAAATAAAGATTTCTCTTAAGAAACTTAGAATTAGATTCAAACATTCCCTTCCATTCAAAGGAGGCTCCTTTTCTGAGCTGAAAGAACTCTATGAACAGAAGGGCACTTTTCATTACAATCCCATAGTCTACATCCAGCCTAAAAAGTTAATTTTAGTTTGACTGTACCATGTGCAGTTGTAAAGGGGAGGGGGGGAATCAAGTTAAAAAAAGGATGAGCAAATATTCTCCAGGGCTTGGCAGTATTCTTAACTCCAAATGGATATTTTAATAGTTCATGGCAAGATAAGATTGCAGAACCTATGCTTATATTTGGTGGGAGCTGTTGATTTGTCATATACAGAGAACTAATGCTTACATCAAGGGCTTTTTTTGTAGCAGGAACTCCTTTGCATATTAGGCGACACACCCCTAATGTAGCCAGTCCTCCAAGAGCTTACAGTAGCCCCTGTAAGAAGAGCTCTGGGTTTCGGTTTCGGCGTTGCGAATGGCGGCCACCTTTTGGGACGCTCCCGGAGGTGGTTAGCCCACGCGCAGTCAGGGGGGGTCTTCGCCTGTGCGAAAGACCCTAGTGAGCCTTAGGCAAAGGCTCCGAACCGGGGACGCTTGGGGAGTAGCCTCTTTGCCGGCAGACAGCCGGGAAATTGAGGCTTTCTCCCCGCCCCAATCGGCCCCGCTGCGTCGTGCCCGTAATGGGACTTAGCAGCGCCACCGACTTCCAGGAGTGAAGACAGCGCTATGATTTAACATAAAAAGAAGAAGTGGCATCGAATCGTGAGTTGAAGATCTATTTTGAAGCGTAATTTGGAACCCCCCCGCAAGCGTATAAGCGTATGGGAGGAGGGAGGAGTCCCCACCCCCTTTGAGAAGCGAGATCTACAAAGGGAGCGCGAAGGGGAGTAGAGAGAAAAAAGTGTTGGTGAAAGTACCGTTGGGGTTTTACGGAAGATTGCGACCCGATTAGCTTCCTGGGGGATGCAGCACGAACTTGGAAAAAGTAAACAAAAAAAGAAAATGTCGACTTTGGAAAAAGTCCTGCAGATACCGGAAGCGAAGAGGGGAGGGACTTCCGGTCCGGGTAGCCCCCCCCGGGCTGGCTGTCAATCAAATGGGAAATGAGATACTGTGCCCCCTGCTGGAGCAAATGCAGAAAATCAACGAAACTTTGTTTAAAGTGGAAAGTGTTCTCATCAGCAGACAGAAACAAATATCGGAAACAACAAGGAAGATGGCGGAAATCGTGCAGAAATCGAATCTGACTATAAGTTTCCAGGGCGTAAAAGAAAAAGAGAAAGATGATCTCGGATTTACCTTGACAAATGTCTTGACACCCCTAACTGGCAGTGAAGCGAAAGAATTAAAAGAAGAGGTGGACATGGCTCCCAAAGCCTATTCCGCTTTTATAAAAGAAAATAATCTGCCAGCAGAAGGGGTTGTTGAGCATAGCAGGCAATACATCAGAGATCTAATCTCTTGTGAAGTGTTTATGGAGCCCAGGAAATTTGAACGCCAGAAGTATAAGGAGAAAGAGAAAAGAGAGAAGATGGATTACATCTGTAAAACACAAAAGCTTCTGAAGAGACACGCCAGCATGGAGGAAGACGCAGCACTCAAAATTTGGATTACTACAAGCAGTGAAGAAGACAGCAGCCCAGGGGAAGGAGGTGATGGAACGGAAGGCATCAAGGCTAAAAAGGACTCAATCCATGACTGGAAGAGACTTAAAAAGAAGACACCTTGAGAACTAACTGTTCGTGTAGCATCTGAAAGGAGCTGTTTAATAACTAACCCCAATGGACTTTACTAACTATACTAACAGAGTGATTTTGGACTTTGTAAAGTTAAAAAGATCTTCTAACCGTGATGGATGCCAAAAACGGTATTGATTACTAACTAAAACTAACCTTTTTTAACAGAAGAAAACTTCACTCCATCTTTTTTTCTTTCTCCATCTGTCTACCCTACCCTTTTCCTATAAAAAGAATAAAATTCTCTCCTTTTTAGGGGAGTTATTTCAAAAAAGAAGAAGAAGAAGAGCTCTGTAAACTCTTGGAGGATTGGCTACACTAGGGGTGTGTCACCTAATATGCAAAGGCGTTCCAGTTACAAAAAGAGCCCTGCTTACATCCATATTCCCCAATGCTGATTCCCAGTCTCATTGCAAACGGCTATATGATATCAATACTCTTCCAAAGGCTAAGACTATTCTGTGTGTTTCAGAATGTGATCCAGAAAAATGTGAGTCCATGGAACAAATTCCAAACTGTCAACCAGATCAAACCCTGATTGCTGCCCATGTGGAAGGCACCTGCTGTGTATCCTACATCTGTGGTATGTCAAATTCAGTTCTTACTAACAGTCATCAGGTTAATGTATGGGCCTTCATGAACAGAATAGGGAACCCATTTTCAGACTAACCCTCTAACCACTAGACAGCACTGGCTGTCTCTGTACATTTGGGTGGACAGAGGCAGTTTAAGTATCTTGGGATGAGATCCTGGCAATACTGTAAGATGATTAAGGTTTATGGTCAAAGTTGGTTTAAACTGGTAGCGTCCGTACTAACAGAACTACGTAAGATACATACAGAAGTGGGGCTGAACGTTAATCAGAAAAGATCATTGGACAGTGGTTCCTTACCAGGTACAGCTGTATTGGATAAAAAATAAGGCTTAATAAAAACAGACTATGCCTGCAAGTATTTTATATTGCATTTGTGGGAGTTAAATAAAAGTGTGTGTGTTTTTAAATCCCAGCTGTTATAAAGGCATAGAGACAAATCCCAGCTGTTATAAAGGCATAGAGACAAATGGCAGTTGTATTCCAAATGCTGCTTTGGGGGAAGGCCTGGACTAATCTAGTGTTTTATTTTGTTTGTTGTCATGGTGGTTCTGTGTACTATATGTGCATTGCCAAGATTCTGGCTTCTCTGCAAATTCAAAGTTCAGAGTGGCATCAGAAGAGATGCAATATATATGAAATTTATTTTATACTGAGATTAAAATGAGCAGTGAAGTCAGAAAATGGGGGTACTGGTTGAAATCCAGTAGCTCCAGTACATTCATGTACTTCCATTTGTGCCAAGACTTCCCCATTTTATTCCCCAAATATCCTACTCGAGCAGCAGGGGATACCCATGTGGATAAAAGAGTATTTCTCTCCATATATATTTGGATTGTGGCACTAAGGCAATAAAACAGAAAAAAAGATTCAATAATTAAAATTAATTAAGCTGCCTTGAGCCAAGAGAGAAGGTGGAGTACAAATATTTTAATTAATAAATAAGGATCTGTGATTTGATTTCTGCTTTACTTCCCATACGGTTAGGAAGAATTTGTATGCTGACAGGAAAAAAATGTGAAGAATTTGATAGCAACGGCGCTTAATGTATTGAAAAGATGTGACATGCACTCCCGATTTTTAGTAGTTTGCATCTTTTCCTTTCTCAGCATGTGGTATTTGCTCTGATCAGATTCCAAAGTGCCAGGAAGGAGAAGTCCTTACTGTGGATGGCAATACTACAGACAGGTGCTGCCCTACTTACCAGTGTGGTAAGTTGACATTAGAGTTTCTCTAGGGATTTCCTTAATTATTTGCAGTGGTTCCCCTGCCCCCATCTATAAGTAAATTAAGGACACAGTATTCTTATTAAAAGGAATTCATTTTGATTGCCACATACATTTTAAAAGCAGCCATATGTGAAATATAGGAAGTTGTTAACTAACCTTTGAAGTAGTGTGTATTATTCATCCAGTACCACCCATGGCCATTAGAATATTAATTGAAAGTTTGAAGAAGTTAAATTGGAGAACTTCAATAGTTAAATATAAGAGGTGTACATAGAATATATGATGAACATGTGTTTGCTAATATTCTTGCTTAGTCAGTAGCTTCAACAATTCAGTCTCTTCTAGGTCATTTAAAACCATTTTTTTTTCTTTTTCAATGTACAGTTTGTGAAACCTACCGTTGTCCTGAATTCAAATGTGTGTTAGGTATGTCCTTGGTAGAAGTTTGGAGTCCGGAAAAGTGCTGTCCATATCGTACATGTGGTAACTACACTTTTAAAACTTCCTTTTAATGATACGATAATATAAAAGGTAATATTAGTTAACAAAATTACTGAATGTTGCTTTTGTTGTTCAGTTGTACAGTCGAGTCCAACTCTTTGCTGCCCCATGGACCACATCACACCAGGCCCTCCTGTCTTCTGCTGTCCTCCAGAGTTTGCTTAATTTCATGTTCTTTGCGTCAATAACACTGCCTAACCATCTCATCTTTTGCTGTCCCCTTCTTCTTTTACCTTCAACCTTTCCCAGCAGCAGGGTCTTCTCCAGTGAATGCACCCTTCTTATTTGGTGGCCAAAGTATTTGAGCTTCAGCTTCAGTATCTGGTCTTCCAGCGAACAGTCAGGGTTGATTTCTTTTAGGATTGACTGATTTGATCTCCTTGCAGTTTAAGGGACTCTCAAGAGTCTTCTCCAGCACCATAATTTGAAAGCATCTGTATCAGTCATTAATCTGTTCTGCAGACCGGTCTGAAAATGTCTTTTTGTAGACAACCATGTGGTAGGATAGGTTGATACTAAATTATCTCAGTGTAGTACATGCTGTGTGGAAACATCAGCTGGTTTCAAAATATGTTTTATATCTATTTGTTACTAGGGATGGGCACAAACTGCATTTTTGCAGTTCGGTTTGTGGCTGAACTGGTTTGTATCAGATTGTGATCCCTGCGTTTTGCTCCCTGCCACTTTTCTTGGGGAGCAGAAAGTGGGGGTTTAAATGCCCATTTAAGCTTAGCCATTTAACCTTCTATTTTCTGTTCCTTGCTGTTTTTTGGGGGGATCAGAAATCGGAGTCATTTAAACCCCTGCTTTCTGTTCCTTGCAAAAAACAGTTGAGTAGTGGGGAGCAGAAAGCAGGCGGTTAAATGGCTTGGAGCTATTCAGCCCCCTGCTTTCTGCTCCCAGCGGAAAGCAGAGGCAGCAAGCAGAAAGCAGCAGGTTAAATGGCTCCAAGCTCTTCATGAAAAACAGTTGAGCAGCAGAAAACAGAGGTTGAAATGACTCTGAGCCATTTAAACCTCTGCTTTCTGCTTCCTGCTGCTTTTTGCAGGAGTTTCTCTGTAAAAAGTGGTGAGGAGCATAAAGCAATGGTTTAAATGGCTCTGAGCTATTTAAACCCCTGCTTTCTGCTTCCTGCCACTCAGCTTTTTTTGAGAAGAGCAGAAAACAGGCATTTAAATGGCTCAGAGCCATTTAACCCCCTGCTTTCTGCTCTGCATGAACTGCCTTAAAATCTTAGAAGTTCATGGCAGTTCTTCAGTTTGCAAACATCACTTTGCAAACCACAAATTGGGGAGGGAGAGGTAGAAAGAAAGCAACTTCAACTTTAAATGTATCCTCCAAGACCCCCCCCACTGACTGGCTTAGCTTGGAGAAGGGATTTAAAGAGACAAATGCTTTCTCCAAGTTAGTCAGTGGAGGAGGAGGGCTTTGAGAACACATTTAAAGTTAAAGATTTCTTTCTTTCTCTGCTCCCCATCAGCTCAAGCCTACCCAGAACACTGGCTGGGGAAGGGAAGACCAATTGGGGAGGCATGCCTCCCCTTTGTTTCCCCAGCTGCCCTGCCAGGAGCCACGCAATATGTGTGAAAGCCACATGTGGCTCCCGAGCCACAGTTTGATCAACCCTGATGTAGAGTGTACACTGTTGAACCTAGTTAACCTTTTCCAGTAGTATAGAGAAAGAGTGATCTACAGTTACCAAAATCCTGCAGAAGTAGTCAGATTTAGTATGAAAGTATAGAATATCAGGTGCTTATTGAGCTGTGAGGAATGGTTCTTCATTGTATTTGCTAGAATATATGGATGAGTTCCTGGATGCTCATTATATCACTTATTCTCTTTTTCAATTTTAGAGTGTGCTTGTGATACAATTTCTAGGCCTCAGTGTAAACTGGTAAGAAAATAAAATCTTACTGATATGTTTCGTTTTATATCAATAAATATCAAAATGGCCATCTGAATACTTAAATCCAGAGGACAGAGCTGTGAAAAGATAAGGCAGATCTTTCTACAAATCTGAAAAAAGACCCAGGCTCCAGCTTGTAGGAAAAATCTGAAATCTTAAAAAAACAAAGTGGGGAATTAAAAACCTTTCAAAATAATAGAAGCAGGCCTGTACCTTTAACACATGACTGCCCTCTCAGTGGCCATGGTGGGCATTGCTAGGCAACCACTACAGTATTACCCTCGTTAAAGCCTTGCTTTCTGTCCATAAAAGGGAGGGGGGCATTTTCTCAGCTCTTTTGGCCTTTGAAGGGTGGACATATTGGGACAGCAACCCCCAGACAACTTGCTAGCGTGTTATTTACAAGAATCACCCAGGCCTGGCTGCTTGCTCCTGTTCAATATCAGCTGCCCCAGAAGCCAGCGACCCTAATTAGAATCCTCGCTCTGCCATGAAAATTCACTGACCTTGGGCCAGTCACACATTCTCAGCCTAACCTGCTTCACAGGGTCTTCATGAGGATAGAATGGAAGAGAGGACAATGATATAAACTGCTTTGGATTGCCATTGTGAAGACGTGTGGGATATAAATAAAGTAAATAAAAATAACTATAGCTAAAGATGGAGGGCAGATAAAACATTGATTGGTAGATGGGAAGAAGAAGAGATTGAATTTATACCCCACCCTTCACTCTGAGTCTCAGAGTGGCTTACAAAGGAGAGAAGGAAGCAGGGAAAGGTGAGCATGTGGGTGCTGCCAAGAAGAGAGAACGAAGAAATAGTGTGGGAAGAGGAATGCAATTAGAAGTGAGACGGCCCCCACAAGTCCTTGCAGGTTACCCACTGGTCGGTTGAGTCTAGGCTGGCAGCTGGCGCTGTGCAGCTGGGCCCACTCCCACCCAGTAGCAGGTCACACACACGTTTTCTGCAGAAAGTCTGCCATGGCGGGAGAAAGAGAAGGCAAGCTGAAGACTGGGAATAGATAAAATTAGGTTGGCTGGTGGGTGGGAAGGAAAGAAGAAAGCAGGAAAAGGAAGAGGCTGTGGGGACTTTCTGGGAGAGGAAAGAGGAAATAATGGGAAAGGGAAAATATCTGCAAGTTCTGATATTCTTATAACATGATGAACATCTGCAAGCTGTATAAACACAATATATAGAAAGTAGTGGTGAACATTTTAATCTTCCAGGGCATCCTGTCACTGATCTAAACATTACTGTTCTCTGACAAAGGAACGTCAAAGGCAGAATCTAATGCCAAATTGTTGAATTAGAATTAATTAACAAATTCAAGACTTTAGCTGCTGTAGATTTTCTGGGTTGTCTGGCCGTGGTCTTGGCATTGTAGGACCTGACATTTTGCCAGTAGCTGTGACTGGCATCCTCAGAGGTATAACACAGCTACTGGTGAAACATCAGGTCCTACAATGCCAAGACCACGGCCAAAACACCCGGAAAATCTACAGCAGCTAATGAACTCCAGCAGTGAAAGCCTTCGACAACGAATTCAAGACTATTTACATCTCCCTTCTCCCATTTTAACAGGGACCTGTGATTCCTTATTCACTTTAGGTGGTAATATTTTACACAACATAGCCCTTATGACAATCAATTAGTTTAGCTGTATCTGTATAAATTCCTATTATATCTATCTTGTATTAGAGTTTATTAATCCTAAATTGCCTATCTAATAACAGTAAGATGTGACCCGGACCTACTGTGAATGAAGCAATTACTCTTTTAATTGAATCTTATATTAACCTAGCCTTGCTTTGTAAAACAAAACAAAACCCCGGGCTGTCTTTCAAGCATTGACTTAAAGGATGTACACTTCAGTGCATATGGTAAAGTGTGCTCTTACTTATGAAATCTTCTGCTGGAATAAATTTTGCAAGTGTTTAAGTGCTTGATAGAGTGCAAAAGACAAATCCATGCCCATGGTCATCAGTCATGGATTAACTCAATATTCCTGGGCCAATTACTATTCCTGAAGCTTTACAGTTTCTCAGCTATAAAATATGAATTATGATGATCACTACAAGGATCCCACCCTCTTCCCTCCCTCACATGTACAATTTTCCCTTCTGTCTTCTTTTTTACTGAGCAGCCCCTTTGTTTTCGTCTTATTTGTTTGCTTGTGGCTGTTCCACCCAGTCGCTTTTTTTAATGGATGGAGGATGCATGCTGGCCCAGCCCAGGGAACTAAGGGAAGAGACAATATTACCTTCTTATATTCTGCTTTTGAAATGGCATATGAGTGGCTTTTGAAAGTTCAAAATAAAATGCTTTATTTATCTTGGAGGAGAAAAAGATCAGGTGGAATCAGTTGTAGGAGGTATGAGGTAAACATAATAAAGCTGAGGTAACTTTGTATTTACATAAACACCAGATAATTTGTTGCGAACAAGTAAATGTTTCTGCTATTAAACAAGGTCTTTAAAACTTTAAGGAGCGAGGCTTTCTTATCAGTTTCTGATTAAACACTCAAACATAGATTTCTGAGTTTCAGCAACTTGTAAAGTTTAGAAGGCAGGAGCATACAACTGAGTTCCCAGAATCCTTCAGGGACTCACATACCTTCAGGACCACCTCCTCTAATATGTCCCCAGAAGAACGCTCAGATCAGTTGATAACAACTTGCTGGTGATCCCTGGCCCTAGGGAGGTCCAGCTGTTGTTGATGAGGGCCAGGGTCTTTTTGGTCCTGGCCCCGACCTGGTGGAACTCTCTGCGAACAACATCAGGGCCCTGCGGGATCTGATGCAATTCCTCAGGGCCTGTAAGACAGAGAGATAGAGAAGCAAGAGAATGGAGGGAGATTGTGTGTGCTGTTTCTGGGAGTGGATGGGATTCAGTTTAGGGATTTAAACCCAGAATGGTGAGAAGTTAAGGAATTCTTTTTTTCTGAATGCTGGATAGAAGAGATGGGGTTGGATCATGAGAATGGAAGGACAGAAAGGATGAAGCTACAATAGTCAAGACAAAAGTGTTAGACAATAAAAAGAGTTTTCACTGAGGAGAAAAGTGACTTAGCAACAGATTGAGCGTAGCAAGCGACAGGGACAAAAGTCAAAGATAAACCAAGCCTGGGTTTTTTTGGTTGGTGACTGATGTTGTGAGTGGATAGTGAGAGCAGAAGGCTTGGAGGAAAGAAGTCTACCATCACTATCAGGGCGTTCAGGAGAGACCTCCACAGTGGCAGTAGCAGAGGGAGAGACACAGCCATATTTTGGTGAGAGCAAATAAGTTATTGGAATCAAGAGAGGAAGGTTGGAAGGTTTATGGAGGGTGATTGTTAAATAGTGGAAAAGAAACTGCAGAGAGAACATTTATTTATTTATTATTTATTTCATTAGATTTTTACCCCACCCTCCCAGCAAAGCCAGCTCAGGGCAGCTTACAGCAATATAAAACGATTCAATAAATACAATAACCAATAAAACCCCAACATGAATTTAAAACCATAAATATACAACATAATAAAAAGACAATCCTAGAAGCTCAGAAAAAATATATACCGCAGGTTAGGAAAGGTACAAATAGGTATAGAAAAAAGCCTGCATGGTTAACAAATAAAGTAATGGAAGCTGTAAAAGGTAAGAAGGATTCCTTTAAGCGGTGGAAAGCTAGTCTTAGTGAGGTTGATAAAAGGGAACACAGACTATGGCAAATAAAATGCAAGTCTGTGATCAGGCAAGCAAAAAGGGAATATGAGGAGCATATCGCAAAAAACATAAAGACCAACAATAAAACTTTCTTCAAATACATTAGAAGTAGGAAGCCAGCCAGGGAGGCAGTGGGGCCCTTGGATGACCAAGGGGTAAAAGGAGTAGTGAAGGATGATAGGGAAATGGCTGAGAAGCTGAACGCATTTTTTGCCTCTGTCTTCACTGTGGAAGAGGAGAAGTGTTTGCCCACTCCAGAAGCACCGATTTCGGGAGGGGGTTTGAAAGACCTGAATCAGATTGCGGTGACAAGAGAGGAAGTCCTCCGACTGATGGACAATTTAAAAACTAATAAATCACCAGGCCCGGATGGCATTCATCCGAGAGTTCTGAAAGAACTCAAATGTGAACTTGTGGATCTCCTGACAAAAATATGTAATCTTTCTTTAAAATCTGCCTCCATTCCTGAGGACTGGAAGGTAGCTAATGTCACTCCAATCTTTAAAAAGGGCTCCAGGGGAGATCCAGGAAATTGCAGGCCAGTCAGTCTGACATCGATACCGGGTAAATTGGTGGAAACTGTTATTAAGGAAAGAATTAGTAGGCACATTGATGAACAAAAACTATTGAGGCAGACTCAGCATGGGTTCTGTAAAGGAAGATCTTGTCTCACTAACCTGTTAGTGTTTTTTGAGGAGTGAACAAACATGTGGACAAGGGGGACCCAATAGATATTATTTACCTTGACTTCCGGAAAGCTTTTGATACAGTTCCTCATCAAAGGCTCCTAAGTAAGCTCAATAGTCATGGGATAAAAGGACAAGTCCTCTTGTGGATCAAAAACTGGCTTATAAATAGGAAACAGAGAGTGAGTATAAATGGGAAACTTTCTCAGTGGAGGGTGGTAAGCAGTGGGGTACCACAGGGATCAGTACTCGGTCCGATGCTTTTTAACTTGTTTATTAATGATTTGGAATTGGGAGTAAGCAGTGATGTGGCTAAATTTGCAGATGACACGAAGTTGTTCAGGGTGGTGAAAACCAGGGAGGATTGTGAGGCACTCCAAAGGGATCTGTTGAGGATGGGTGAGTGGGCGTCAACGTGGCAAATGGGGTTCAATGTGGCCAAGTGCAAAGTGATGCACATTGGAGCCAAAAATCCTAAATATAAATACACATTGATGGGGTCTGATCTGGCAGAGACTGACCAGAGAGAGATCTTGGAGTCGTAGTGGATAACTCGCTGAAAATGTCTACACAATGTGTAGCTGCAATAAAGAAGGCCAACGCTATGCTGGGGATTATTAGGAAGGGAATTGATAACAAATCAGCCAGTATCATCATGCCCCTGTATAAATCATTGGTGCGACCTTATTTGGAATACTGTGTACAGTTCTGGTCACCACATCTCAAAAAGGATATTATAGCATTGGAAAAAGTGCAGAGAAGGGCAACTAGAATGATAAAAGGGTTGGAACACCTTCCCTATGAAGAAAGGTTAAAATGCTTGGGGCTCTTTAGCTTGGAGAAACGACGGCTGAGGGGTGACATGATCGAGGTTTATAAGATTATGAATGGGATTGAGCAGGTTGAGAAAGAAGTACTTTTCTCCCTTTTCTCACAATACAAGAACTCGTGGGCACTCTATGAAATTGCTGAGCAGTCGGGTTAAAACAGATAAAAGGAAATACTTCTTCACCCAAAGAGTGATTAACATATGGAATTCACTGCCACAGGAGGTCGTGGCAGCTGCAAGCATGGACAGTTTCAAGAGGAAATTAGATAAACATATGGAGCAGAAGTCCACCAGTGGCTATTAGCCACAGGGTATGGATGGGAACTCTCAGTCTGGGGCAGGTGATGCACTCTATTCTTGGTGCTGGAGGGGGCAGCAGTGGGAGGGCTTCTGGTGCCCTGGCCCCACTGCTGGACCTCCGGATGGCACCTGGTATATTTTGGCCGCTGTGTGACAGAGTGTTGGACTAGATGGGCCATTGGCCTGATTCAACATTGGCTTCTCTTATGTTCTTATGTTCTTA
>JAPDNY010000003.1:116004532-116019836 GCA_029375565.1 Gekko gecko | reverse complement strand
TCCCCCTTGGGGCATAAGCTTTTGATAAAATTCCTCATCAAAGGCTCCTAAGCAAGCTCAATAGTCAAGGTTAAAGTTCTTGGGGCTCTTTAGCTTGGAGAAACGACGGCTGAGAGGTGACATGATCGAGGTTTATAAGATAATGCACGGGACAGAGCAGGTAGAGAAAGAGGTACTTTTCTCCCTTTCTCACAATACAAGAACTCGTGGGCACTCAATGAAATTGCTGAGTGGTCGGGTTAGAACGGATAAAAGGAAGTACTACTTCACCCAAAGAGTGATTAACACTTGGAATTTACTGCCACAGGAGGTGGTGGCAGCTACAAGCATGGACAGCTTCAAGAGGGAATTAGATAAATATATGGAGCAGATGTCCATCAGTGGCTATTAGCTACAAGGTATAGATAGGAACTCTCAGTCTGGGGCAGGTGATGCACTCTATTCTTGGTGCTGGAGGGGGCAGCAGTGGGAGGGCTTCTAGTGTCCTGGCCACACTGGTGGACCTCCTGATGGCACCTGGTATTTTTGGCCGCTGTATGACAGAGTGTTGGACTGGATGGGCTATTGGCCTGATTCAACATTGGCTTCTCTTATGTTCTAAAGAAGAAGAAGAAGAAGAAGAAGAAGAAGAAGAAGAAGAAGAAGAAGAAGAAGAAGAAGAAGAAGAGATTGGATTTATACCCCACCCTTCACTGCCCAAAGGCGTCTCAGAGCAGCTTACAAACTCCTTTCCCTTTCCCTCCCCACAAGAGGTAGGTGGAGCTGAGAGAACTTCTGACAGAAACTGCTCCTTTTCAAGAACAGCTGTGCCAGAGCTTGTGACTGACCCAAGGTCACATCAGCAGGTGCAAGTGGAGGAGTGGGGAATCAAACCCGGTTCTCCCAGACTACAGTCCGTGCACTTAACCACTACACCAAAATGGCGTAGCAAAAGGTAGGTGTGGCAGGATGACCACACTTCTGGTAGCATGGGGGTGTGGTCTAATATGCTAATGAGTTTCTGCTATTGCGTGTGGCCTGTTATGCTAATGAGTTCCTGCTGGGCTTTTTGTACAAAAAAAGCCCTGAGTAGAAGTTAATACATTAAGACAACATTTTTTTCTCCCCCTCCCCCACGGGGTCTGGGGGCTCCCTCTCACTCCTCTGACATTTCATTGTATTGCTGCTTGGCCTGGTGCAGCCTTTCACCATGCTGATAAAAAGGACAAGGGAAACAGCTGCTCAGCACATGCAGCCTCTTTGCCAATACACTTTTTATAGCACGGAGACACAAGATGACCCATCTGTGATTGCAATGGCACTAGGCCCAGCAGTAGCAGATTGGAGATGTGATGACACACTCGAGGAGCGGTAAGGATGGGTATGAATTTCCCAGCCCTGGACAGTGTCAGAGGAAAGGAGTGGAAGACAAGAGGTGAGCCAGGCACTGTGGGGAAGAGAACAAAAGGGCACAGGCTGGAGGACGTAGCTATAGGCAATGGCCCCATCTTCACTCCCACCCATGAAATCTCATAAGCTTTTCACTACCAAATAACAAAAACACATCGTTAACTACAGTTCATATATCCTGTCAACTTACTACGTCTTCCAGATGGCTAGAAATATAAAACATACACAATATCATATCAGAACAGGTTTGGTAGATTTGTGGGGCATGAAAGTGTCAAGGTGGGGGGGGGAGAAACCCACATTTGTTCCAGTACCTTAACCACTTGTGCTTGGTTATCCTCAGGATGCTTACTTGAAAGTGAGTACTACACGCCATTTAATTTTTCAGAGGCAGTAACAGGGGCTACTACCTTCATGCCTTGCTTATGTGCTTCCTGGAAACATCTGTCTAGTTACTGTAGAAAACAGGATGCTTGCTCTGATTCAGCAAGGATTTTAAATGGGGATTGTTTTGCTCTGCAAACTACTCACTAGACTACTCCTTAATACAGTATTTCTTAGAAGCTATACCATAACGTAAGCCCTATGCCACATGTTGCATCTACTCTGTGTATTTAATTCAAGAAGGTATCAGCATTGCCATTAAAGCACAGAGAAGTCAGTGAACATACCTTGCTAGAATCTGCAACCAGCTGTCCAAATGGAGTAAGCACCCTGGATAAGACATCAAAAGCATTCTGAACTGCTGGGAATGTCTCACAGCCATCGTTCCAAAACATAAAGGAGAAAAGCTGCAGTCAATCAAATAATTAATAATGAGGATTTTTTTTTGTCATATTGCTTTTCACTTGATTTTCAAGCCTGCATAGCCCATTGAAGGTTTTTATTTTTTTAAAAAAATCATTTTTGTCATTGTGATTTAAAGAGTCAGGTATTTTGCACACTGCAGACACTAACTAGAATAAAAGACAAACAGATTGTTACCTGGTTGTAAAATGTCACAGCTTTTGACATAATTTCAGATATAGCAGCATATATGACGTGGGAAATCTGCCCCTAAAATGTATGAATCTAAAAAAAACAAAAGCATTGTTGTCCTTTCTTTTTTTTAAAAAAAAAAACTATCTCCACATGAGTTGTCTGAATCCTTACCAATATCTGTGAGAGGGCAAACAGGTAAATGACTCCTCCTGTAGTCAGTCCATTCCACCAGGCCACCCAGTTACGCTGAGTCTCCTCAGAGCTCTTCTGAGATCGTTTCGTCCTGTTTTGTGGTTCGTGCTCTCCATCAGCTTCATCCAATGGTTCCATTACTGCTGACTTGGAAGGACCTTCAAATATGCAAATGAAAGATGATCAACAGCAAGGTACGCTTAACAACTCTTGCTGAGGCTGCAGGAATTATATAGGTAAATGAACAGAAAAAATTGTATACCTGTCAGCAACTAAGAAGCAAAAAGGAACTGTGATATTGAAAAATTAAACAAAATTTATGAATATTATATGCAGTATATAACAGAAATATAAAGAGTGAAGTCTGTGAAGTCTGACGGCGGCCTCCGGAATGTGGAGCCGTTTCGATGAACGTCTTCTTCTGAGTAGAGTGAAACCTTATAAACAATTCATAATGTACATAATACTATTATTATTATTTGGCAATGCACAAAAACATATCAAAAAATATTTCAAAATTATTTTTACAATAAAACTCATTCTTACAATTCAATGTCTAACAACTCTTCTTAATGGGACAGAGTCTCATGTACAAAATTCCAATGTAGTACACTGTAATGAAATAAATAACATACATAACTATTGAACAATTAAATTCAACCTCAAAAAATATATAATGAAAACTTAACTTACCCATATTTCTCTAGCTATTTTTACAAGTGGGACATTCTTACCGGACAAGTCTAAGTCTCTTAACAATTGCTGAATAGTAGCTGACATTAAGTACTATCATTCTCCCAAACAGAGCCTAATCCTTACAACACTAAGGCTGCGTTCAGACGGCCAGTCAATCGCGCCATGAGCCCTCCTAAAATTTTATCCCGATTTTTTAAATCCAGCCTAGCACGACCAGACGCCCCCCTATGAAATAGCCTCACCGCGCGTTGTTCCCGCCGTGATTTGTCTACACGGCATCCACCGAGAATTTAAAAAAAAAAGTTTTGTACATTCGCATAGGCAAGGCTGCGCCTCCTTGGAGAACTGAGGCGATCGCGGAGGGTTTTCAGCAAAGTCCCGGTCCTCCCCCTTGCCATTGCCATCAATGGAGGGACTATTTTGCAAGTTAGAACAGTCCTTCCCCCCCTCCATCTCCCATCGCGGTAACATCTTGTCCCTAAAAGAAATAAGCATGAATATTACATTCCTCGTAGCGCTTATCGCTGAATGCATTTCCTCGTTAAAGCGCACATGGGGTTTCAATTTTTTAAAAATCGCGCCCCCGTCGGCTCGGTCTGACGTCAGACCGAGCCGACGGGAGCATCGCGCGCTAATGGAGTGACCAGACGGAAGAAAGTCTGCAGTTGTTGCGCGGGTAAGCGAAAACCCTACATTGAAACTACTACTTTTTAAATCAGGATTGGAGGCGCAGCAGAACGGGATGCCTATGGGACTGGAATATTTCGCAGATGTTTCTGTCTGGTCGTGCATTTTTGATCCGCAAGGGAGTCGTTCCTATGGCAGATCAAAAGATCCGTCTGAACACACCCTTAGACCAAGGTTGCCATCTCTTGGCCTTTAAGGTTTCAGTATAGTAACTCTGTAGTTTTTATGGGTGTCACAAAAAGCATGATTAGTTTAAAGGTGCAGTTAGACCAGTCAATTGGAGAGTGTTTGATTTCAAAAACATACACTACTATCATTCCTCTAATTGTCTATACATGCAGAACCTGCCAGCAACTACATCAGTAAATGCAACGGGAGATACAAACGTCACATTTTAGTACTGCACTCCCTTTCTGCCTTCTACGGAAAAAGCATGTGGAGGTGGATACAGTATTACCCCCTTTTCATGTAGAAACAGAATCTGGGTTCTGTTATTCGCTAATGAGCTGCTGTTCACATCTTTAAAAAAAACACACCAGAAAATGATTTCACTCCCAGTTCTGCCCTTGCATTTGCTTTGTGTTTTAGGCTGATCTCATTCTTTGTTCTTCAGTTTTCTATTCTCCCTGTCTGGCTGTATGATTTAGAATGAACGAATGCCTTGCTTTTGAGCCTTTTTGCCAGCAACAGGGTGCCACCTAACCTAGCTCACCTTCAGCTGCTTGACTTTCATACAGACTCATGACATCACTGACGGAAGAGGCAGGACAAGTGATTTCATCACATTCTTCCTCCACACTGCAGCCCCGTGTTCCACATGTCCATACAGGTCTTGCGGCTTCATAAAATCAACTTTCCTGGGGTTGGAGGGGATCCTTTAGCTGATGAATCACTGGTCCCACCCACATGGTATAGTGGCAAAGTGAGCTAAAATTCTCAATGTGCTATTTCAGTTTCACCCAGTACTAAAATGTCATGCAAAAGTTGCCTAGCCCAGGTGTGATCTTGTAGTTTTGCACAGACTGAGCAGCATTCATCAATAAAAAGCTGTGGCTCTTCATATTAATAGTAATAATAATTAGTTAGAGTGTCGGACTAGGATCTGAGAGACCCAAGTTCAAAACCCCATTCTGCCATGGAAGCTTGCTGAGGGTCCAGTCACACGAAGAATTTGCTGCAGGAGAGCCACAAATGCTGGGCCGATTTTATGGGCACGATCACATGGGAACAGCTGGCAAGCGTTGGGCGCCCATCGGCAACCCATAGTGTCCCACCAAAGATGTGGAGTTTAAAAGTACTGGGAAAGTCCTCTATCAACCGGTTGCGACGGGCTGCAGATGGACACTCTCTGTGTGATAACTCCAGCACACTCCTCTCGTGTCCCTGCTTCCTGGTTGGAGTGCACCAGAAACATGTGCCACCGGAAATAATGCCGGTTCACCACCATCACGTTTGATCGCGTTGGGGTGTGTCAAATTGCGATGGCACAAATAGCTTCCCCTCCCCTCCGTGTTATCTAGCACATGTGACCGAGGTCTGAATGACTTTTAGGCCAGATACACATTCTCAGCCTAACCTACTTCAGAGGGTTCTGGTGAGGATAAAATGGAGGTTAGGAGAACAATGTAAGCTGCTTTGGGTCCCCACTGGGGAGATAGGCGGGATACAAATGAAAGGAATAATAATAAATAATAATAATTACCTCCTAAATGTAATGACTGAAGTATTTATGGCACATGTTACACATTCCACAAAAGTTGCCATCTTAAACCTATAAGGAGCCAAATCACCTATGTACTTAATTGTAAGTACATTCTACTGTAGGATTTGTTTCCAGGCAGTTATGCAGTATTGCAGACCAGTGTTCTGGGCATAATACCTCTTAGAGGTTAAGCCCTATTACATTCAGCAGAACCTGCTTCTGAGTAAGCATGTACAGGATCTGGCTGCAAGCCGTGCAGTAAAGGCCACTCTCTAAACAAATTAACACACTCACAAAAATCCTAGATATCAGACCAAACATATCTATATAATTCTCAACTGTCCCCTGTATGTGGATATCTAAATCTGCAGATAGGGGGCATACTTACCTCAAACAAGTTTTCCTGGAAACTTAGGTGACCCTCTAGGTTTGCAGAAAAATCTAAAAAGTTTAAAAACTAAAAAGGGAGTTTAAATCCCACCCCCAAATAAAAGTTGTTGGGCTCAGAAGTAGGGGAAAAGAGGGAGAGAGAAAGAAGGGGGGATTGACTTGGGGAGAGAGAGAAAGAAAAAGATGGGGGGTATTGGCTGGAGGGGAGAGAAAGAAGGGGGATTGGCTTGGGAGAGTGAGAAAGACAAAGACAAAGAAGGAAGGATTGGCTTGGTGGAGGGTTGCAAAGAAAAAGAAAGGGGGACTGGTTTGGGGAGAGAAAGGAAGGGGAAGATGGGAGAAAGGGAAGGAATCAAATGTTCCCTCTCTCCGAGTTTCTTGCGGGTCTCCACTTGTAGTTCATAATAATGGACAACAGACCTGGAGCTGCATCAATAGATAGATAGATAGATAGATAGATAGATAGATAGATAGATAGATAGATATAGATATATGTACCCAGAGTCCAACCAGTAGTCCATCTTGTACAGTGATACTCACTTTAACTAGCAGCAGCTCTGCAGGACCTCTGGTGGAAGGTCTTTCCCAGCACCCCCTACCGGACGTCCTTTAAACGATGTCAGGTCTTGAACCTTTGGCATGCAAGGCATGTGTTCTACCACCAAGCTATGCTCCCTCTACTGCTTACTACTGTAGTGAAAACAGACCTCCAGAGCTAAAGTATGTGCAAATTGTTGTACAGAGAATTGGACAGTAACTGACAAAATAGTCATTTATTATACAAATGGTTTTAAAATGAACCATATTCATTTTGGCACAAACACAACTTTTCTCCTCTGCTGTTGGCTTCTGAATAAATTCATAAATTAACCTGCACAAGAACTCTCTTCTGTGACAGTGAACAACAACATCTTTCTCATGCCCTCTCTCCTACCCAGTCCCACCTACAATGGCCTACTGCAATCTCTGGGCAAACTGAACAGGATCTGTGTGCCAAAATGTTTGAGGAGACTGCTTGACTTCACAGTCAGTGCTGAGTCACCAGTCCTTGCCACATTAATTTTCACATTGCGCCCACTCAGTCCACCTGTCATTGCATATGGAAAGAGAGATGGAAAGACTGAAGTTATGTTCTCCTCCCATTCTATTTTTCTGGGGTGGGCAGTTTTTACCAATGGGGTTGATCCTCTACCTTTGGGAATATTCAGTTAAACTTAGACGAGAGCACTGGTTCCTAAGGGCTTAACTATGTTTTCCAGATATATGTATGAAATCAGGGCCTGTTGACAAAGAAAGAATTTGTTGGCTTCAAACTGCCCCTTCCTGAAGGAGGTTGGGCACTTGTTACACGTGCGTGTATGTATTAGATAACCCTTTTGCTTCTGGAAATGAGGCAAAAATCTGCTAGCAATTTCTTGGGAGCCTTTTAGGAGGAAGAGTTCTCCTTTTTCCCCATAGGACATTTTTACCACACAGAATACTTAAAGAGGTGTTTGTGAAAATCTTGGCCCCTCTAAGGTGTGACCACTTTTCTTTCAAAGAGAAGTCCTTGCAAAACTCTGCAGCCAATCTTAGCTGTAGCATTTTGTACCAAGTGAAGCTTCTGAAAAAACTTTCAAGGGCAGTCCCATGCAGAGTACAGTGCAATAATCTTACCTGGATGCAATGAAAGCATGAATACTATGGCTAAATCATGCAACTGAAGAAATATATTCCAGTTTAAACTGGGCATGGGACTGTGTGTCAGAGAGGAGATCTACACATCTGTATCTCAAGATCACAATGTGCCTCCTAAATGCATGAACTTATTCCTTTAAAGGGAATGAAAGTCCATCCATAACATGCTGTCCCACATTCCTGTCCTGCTTTTCATTCAACCAACAGAACCTGGTTTTGTCAGGATTGAATTTCAGTTTAGTGGTTCTCATACAGGTGACTACTACCTCCAAACACTGGTCTAGGCTATCTCCGGCTCTGCCTGACTCAGATGGCAAGGGTAAATAAAGCTGAGTGTCTTTTTCATAGTGATGACATCACACTCCAAATCCTCAAACTAGTTCTTTTCTTGTAGACATTAAAAAAGCATGGGAAACAAGATGGAGCCCTACAGACACCACAGAATAAATACATCAGTGCTGACCAGCTGTCTCTCTGTACCTCCTTCCAGTAATTATCAGAGAGAGCTGAGTGGAACCACTGCAGTGCAGGACCGCCATCCACATCATTGTCAGTCAAACCAGAAAGAGAACATGATGGATGGAATGAAAGGCTGCTGAGAAGCCCTGGAGAATCAGTGGGGTCATACCCCATGCCTCTTTCCCAGAGGAAGTTGTCAATACATTTTCCATACCTAAACCATACATGAATCCAGACTGGAATGGCTCCAGAATAACCAGCCTCATACCAAATGAGCTGGACTACCACTTCCCACTCAAGCATCTTACCCCCAAAGGAGATATTTACTATAATCTATTTATGGTCACTTAAGTCCTCTGGATCCAAACAGGACTTCTTTAGGAGAGCCTTATCATTACCACCTTTTCCAACCTTCCAAAGAAGCTTTGACAACAACATCAACAACAAGAGGAGGAGGAGGAGATTGGATTTATACCCTGCCCTTCACTACCCAAAGGTGTCTCAGAGCGACTTACAAACTCCCTTCCCTTCCCCTCCCCACAACAGACAACCTGTGAGGTAGGTGGGTCTGAGAGAGCTCTTGACAGAAACTGCTCTTTTTCAAGAACGGCTCTTATCAGAACTACGGCTTGCCCAAGGTCATCCAGCCAGGTGCAACTGGCGGAGTGGGGAATCAAACCGTTCTCCCAGATCAGAGTCCACGCACTTAACCACTAGACCAAACTGGAGAATTCAGATACAGCTGTCTGAGTGGTTCACCCTAAACATAGCTCATCAACACAAAAAGGGACAAAGAAAAACATGAGGATATCCAGAGTACCACAACTCAAACCACAGAAAAAAATTGTTCATAGTATCACATTTTTGTAGGTAGATAGCTATCCTTTATCTGCTCCAGCACAGAACCTCTACATATTTAGCAATACAAGTCATGCCCTCAAAACCAATTTCTCTATTCTTTATTTCGAATGTGGGCAAATACTGAGGGAAAACATGACATTTCATGCTTCCACTATAATTTTATAATCTTCTGAGAAACAGAATGGACCTTTAAAAAACAAAATGTACTTTTATGCAAAGAGTTAGCTTAGGTCTTACATATCATATTTACTTCCATCTTCCTTTTGTTATTGTTCAAATGATGCACACACACAGATCTCATATTTAAATCTCACCAGTTCATAATGCATGGACTCAAATCTCTTATTATGATTGTGGATTCAACTGCTAAAAGCTTGTTGAGGTGCCACTGCTTTATTTGTAATTGTGCGATCTGTTATTAATCATTCATAATTCACTATTTGTCAGCTTGTAAATAGTGTTGGGCAACCTGTACATAGTGTAACTTATGGTTGATTGCTTGTGTTTATCACCTAAAAGCAAAAGAATTAAATGAAGCCATTATTTTCGGCACAGTTCTCAAGGGAAATTTCAATTCAAACACTTGCCTGTACAAAATGGCCCATTAATTCCAATGCGAGTTAGCATTGTTTAGAGGTGGGATGCCAGATTCCCAGGCTTAAGAGGCTATAAACCTTAATCCTCAACTGCTTTACAGAGCTAGATACTCCAGAGTTGTGTGATGGTGCCAGACTGCAATCCTGCATAATCTGACGGCATACCCCAAAGTTCCCTACACAGGCACAGGAAACGCTGAAATTTTCCCAGTTCTGGTAGGTACTTTTTGCTGCTTCAAGCAGCTCCACTATTGAATTAAAAAGTCATAGTCCATGGCTGAGTTCAGACTGGCAGTTTGCTCCGGTAGCCAATCGTAGCAAAAAAGCCCCAGAATAAACTGTTCCGGGTTTTCCCATTCAGACAGCCCAGGCTGCTGCCGGAAGATGCGGGGCGGAGCCGGGCGGGAGCGTTCAGACTGCCGCGTGTGGGGGCGCGCTGTATTTGGCATTTCCCCATTAATTCGGCTGTGGGTGTATGGGTGTATATGTGCGCATGAGTGCTCATGCGCTCATGAGCATAAGCGCATTTTGCTGATTGGGGGAGGACCCCGTAGCACCGGAACCGCATTGGGCAGTAGAGCGGAGCACGGCCAATCATACCGCTGCTGCCTTCTGCCCAACGCGGGTTGCTCCCGGCTTTTCGGCTGCGCGTTCAGACTTCCCAGAAGCGGAGAAACACGCAACACACGCGGGCTTTCGGATTTGCTACCAGTTTTATGAGGTAACTTTTTAATCCGGCGGTGAAGCGCAACAGCACGAGTTGGCTACGGGTGGGGGACGCCAGGCAGATGTGCCTGTGTGAACGCCCAATTTACTCCGGGGATTGAATCGTCGCTGGCCCGGGTCCCTACCGGGGCAAATTGCCAGTCTGAACTCAGTCCATACCAAGTTATGGGCAAAGCGAGGGGTAACAAAACAGTACCAAATTCAACAACTCAGCAGACTTTAAAGTCCTTTTTTTCGTCAAAATCTTC
Organism: Gekko gecko; assembly: GCA_029375565.1. NCBI lineage: Eukaryota > Metazoa > Chordata > Lepidosauria > Squamata > Gekkonidae > Gekko > Gekko gecko. The sequence continues at coordinate 116,009,232 of JAPDNY010000003.1, read as the reverse complement.
AAAAGCCTCTTCTATGCAGCACTCAGACGCCAAATCCAAAATGGCTGCCGACAAAGCAGGAATGCCCGGTATTACCAAACAAGACCTAATGGATTCTTTTCATTCATTTGAAAAAGACTTACTGGACAACATTAATGGTATGCTGTTACCACTATCTGAAAGGCTTGATGAAATTGGAACTGCCCTCCATAAAGTGTCTGGCACAGTGGAAGCAGCCATGGAAATATCTTTATTTGCCCAGGAGGACATCAAAAAACTCCAGCGAGAAACTCTCTGGGTTAAGGGTAAAATAATTCAGCTTGAGAATTCACTCCATCAACAGCGTCTAAAATTCAGAGGAATACCTGAGGGTGAGGAAACCTCAACAGAACTTGCGCTTTTTATATTTACATGGCAGGCCTCAGCATTAAATCTTGAAGAACCAGCAGCCCCAATCATTCTCAAAACATACCGTCTTGGGTCGTCCAACCATCCACAATTCAAAGGACCTCGTGATATTATTGCTGAGTTCCTAGACAACCGTACAAAGAAAATCATTGTTCAAGTGGCCAAGACAAACAGTTTCCTTTTATTCAAAGAAATCTTGGTTTCATCTGACCTATTTCCAGAACCCCTCAACAAATGGTGCATTTTGAAGCCTATCTCTTCTAGATTAACCAAAGCTAACATCAGATTTTGCTGGTCCCCAACAAGTAATTTAACAGTTTCTCACCAAGGAACTATCCTTACGGCATTTGATCTTGAAAGCAGTCACCTACTTCTTCAAGCCCTGAATCTGGAACCATAAGCAGACCTATTGAAGAAATCTTATAAAGGAAGCTTGACTTTTCCATCACTCCTCTGAAATGAAACAAAGTTTCTGCAAGGCAGTCTTCTTGAACTGGCCTCTCTAAGGGACTCCTGATTCAAATTCAATAGCTTCACTTAATCACCTTCGGGTATAGTATGTTTTCTCTCTTTGTATTCAATCTTATGTTTTTTCTTTTGGGGGTATTCTAAGCAGGTGGGGGGAGGGGGACTGAGTTCAAGTTGAATGCCTCTTGTGTTTTGTGAGTCTAAGTGGTGGGGTGTATCCCCACTCCCTACAGGAGATTATGTTCCTGTGGGGTGGGTAAACATTTTATTTTTTTCCTTTTACTTAATATTATTTGGGTCCTCTTGGGATACCACTAATCTTAGTACGATGCTGAACACTTTAATAATTTTTTCTTTTGGTATTTTTGGAAACTTGAGACCTGCATATGATGTTACAATAGGCTCATTTTGGTCATCTGTGATTTTTGAGAATATTGGAAGTCAAAGTTCTTTTGTTTTTGTCATACAAAGCATGTCATAGTTATGGAAATATTTTTTGGAAATTTATCTTACCATATAATCCTTATAAATTACAAACCAGGTTCTTTATATTTGTAAAATACAAGCCCTTGTAATGAAGTGTGATGGGATGGGTTTCTGTACACTTTTGGATTTCTTGCCTTCTTTTCTGGCACTTAAAGTATTTAGGCGTTATTTTTTTCTGAACTGAAAGGTTTGAGATTGTTGGTAATGTTTAAGAGTTATTGTTATGAGATTAATAGATTTATTGCTATTTTTATCAATGGCTATATAAAGCCTAAAATTGTTTCAACCCAATTGCAAGCTGTTTTATATTGGGCAATGCTACTAATGTATTAGTTTCATTGTGCAATATTTTTTACTGTAGGTATTCTTAGATTGCAGCCTAAAAGCATATGCTGTACCTTGGATCTGTTTGGTGATACTTTACCCTTCTTTTTCTTTATTTGGAATATTTAGTTTTTTATATACTAAACCTAGTGTTACCTTATTTTATTCAATGGAGAGTTTGCAAATGAGGCCCTTGAAAATAATCTCCATTAATTGCCAAGGTCTCAATAACAAAATAAAACGAAAACACATAGCCGCATCAATTACAAAATTCAAACCAAATATTGCTTTTATCCAGGAAACCCATTTGAGAGCAACTACAAATGATACCAAAGTTCTTTTATCTAATTGGTTTTCTTACCAGTTTCATGCACCTGGGTCCTCTAAGTCACGTGGAACAGCAATTTTAATAGCCAAAACAGTCCCTTTTAAGCTTTTTTTCAATAGAGATTGACCCAAGAGGTGGTTTTGTTTTTTAAATGCTGAATTGTACAGTAAAAACTTTACACTTGCTACTATCAGGGCTCTTTCTGTAGCAGGAACTCCTTTGCATATTAGGCGACACACCCCTAATGTAGCCAATCCTCCAAGAGCTTACAGTAGCCCCTGCAAGAAGAGCTCTGTAAGCTCTTGGAGGATTGGCTACATTAGGGTGTGTTGCCTAATATGCAAAGGAGTTCCTGCTACAAAAAGAGCCTATACTCCTAGCCAGCAACATCTACCTTTTCTTGAGGAAGCTTTTTTGAGACTGAACTCATTTATGACTGGTGACATTATCTTAGGTGGTGATCTCAAGTTTGTGGCTGACATGAACTTAGACAAGTCTTCACATGCTTTTTGCTCTTTGAACTCTAGGGAGAAGTATACTAAATTGAAACTTCTTTTTGAACAGTTTGACTTTTGAACAGGGTGATATCTGGAGACTCCAACACCCCAAAGAATGGGACTACACCTACTATTCTTCTAGATTTAATGTCCACACCAGGATAGACTATATTTTACTTTCTAAATCTTTAATCACCCATGCTTCTGATTTGGAAATTGGTACTAAAACATGGACTGATCACTCTTGGCTTGGCTGCACACTCGTCGAATCTGAAAAAACAATATACAAAAAAACTTGGGCTTCAAACACTTCTGTTTTATTGAAACCAGAAGTTCTTTCAGAAATTAAATGGTGCTAAATTAAACTCTAGTTGTGGGGGTATCTCCTTTTTTGGTTTGGGATTCTTTAAAAGCTGTTCTTTGGGGCAAATTTATTTCACTATCCACCTATTACAAAAGACAAAGAGAGTTATTAAAGAACTGAAAAGTACTGAGACTGATGAGTGATTTCAGCTCTCACATACTTTATTAGTTCAAGAAGACAACTTTACCCAGCTCACAGGCCGGTTTATATCCCCTGAAAACCCCACACCCAAAACACACCCCACTCAAGTCATTGGCTATTTACAGTGACTGAGAGTTCCATAGGCTCTCTGCCAGGAGCCTAACCCTCTGATTGGAGCGGGCTAGGATCCGCTGAGTCCTTTGTTCAGGTGAGTGAAGCTCAGACGTATTTGCTTGACCGCGTGACTTCCTTGCCTCGCATGTGGTCTGGTCTGATTGCATTATGTCTGATTGCATTATGTCTGATTGTATTATGTCTGAGTACATTACAAGAACCAAATATTATCAAGGATTCTGGTTTTGGAAAAACAACGTAACAGAACAGGAGGTAAGAAGGTATATAAAAAATTAGTAGCAGAGAGGAGATCTCTAGAGGCTCTTGAGATTGCTCAGATTTCAAAAAACAACTTCACTTTATCAAACAAAAGTATTGGCACTGTTCATTCAAAAATTTAAGACTTCTTTCTTGGAAAGTTATGTCTAAAATCTCATCCAATGCTATACTTACTATTAAGGACGCACAAGGCAGGAGCATAACAAACATTAGCCAAATTGCTAATTGCTTTGCTAAATTTTATGAGAAATTATATTGAACTGATTCTCCCGCCCACCATCTGATTTCTGATTATTTACGAGCTAATGACTATTTGCCCAAATTAACACCTAATCATAGGAACCTTTTAGATAGTCCTGCTACTTCACAGGAAATTCAAGATACAATTAAAAAACTTAAGAACAATAAAACACCAGGACACGATGGTCTCTCATCCAAATTTTATAAACAATTTGCTACCCAACTTGCACAACCTTTAGCTGAAATTTGTAACTTAGTTCAAAGTCAAGGTACAATGCCACCTCATGGTCTGAATCCTATATTATTTTAATTCCCAAGGAAGGGAAAGACCCCACTGATCCGGCTTCATTCCACCCAATTTCTCTCTTGAATCAGGATCTGAAAATACTTTCCTCAATTCTAGCTACACATTTAAATACCTTTATTCATGAATATATTCATCCTGACCAATCAAGATTTATCTCCAACTGGAATATAGCTGATTCTATTAGGAAAACTCTAAACATAATCCACTTTGCCCAAAACCATAGACATCCTCTCTTGATTCAGGCACTGGACATTGAGAAAGCTTTTGACAAATTAGAGCCTATTTATTTACTTTCCTTACTTCATCACACACAATTTGGCCCAGGCTTTCTTCATATTATCCAAGCCTTTTATAAAAACCCTAGAGCCCAAGTGAGCATAAATGGTATCAATTCTCATGATTTTTTTATTATTCATGGGACCAGACAGGGCCGTCCCCTTTCTTCGATTATTTTTGCGATCTCTATTGAACTGTTTACCTCTATAATTCGTAATGACCCTGCTCTACAAGGTATAGTAATTAGAGATAAGGAATTTAAACTTGATTTATTCACAGATGATTTAGTTTTATATCTCTCTAATCCCTATCAATCGTTACAAGTGGCAATGAAACACTTAGGAAATTTGGTTCACTCTCTGGCCTTCACGTTAATCTTCAGAAAACACTAAACTACCCAGTTCTAATAGACACATCTCTAACTCAACTCATAAACAATTTATCACCCTATAAATGGGTTACTAAAGAATGGCATCGCTTAAGGGTAAA
>JAPDNY010000003.1:115980128-116004432 GCA_029375565.1 Gekko gecko | reverse complement strand
TACACATAGAGTACAAAATAGATACAATGACTATATTAGAGACATACAATGATGCTAATTATACAATATCACTTACAAAAAAACATATAGAGTACAAAATTGGCACAATGACTCTATTAGAAACATTTGTTGTTGTTCAGTCGCACAGTCGAGTCCGACTCTTTGCGACCCCATGGACCAGATTACGCCAGGCCCTCCTGTCTTCCGCTGTCCGCTGAAGTTTGCTCAATTTCATGTTCGTTGCATCGATGACACTGTCTAACCATCTCATTCTTTGCCGTCCCCTTCTTCTTTGACCTTCAATCTTTCCCAGCATCAGGGTCTTCTCCAGTGAATGCTCCCTTCTCATTTGGTGGCCAAAGTATTTGAGCTTCAGCTTCAGGATCTGGCCTTCCAGGGAACAGTCAGGGTTGATTTCTTTTAGGATTGACTGATTTGATCTCCTTGCAGTCCAAGGGACTCTCAAGAGTCTTCTCCAGCACCATAGTTCAAAAGAATCTATTCTTCGAGCGCTCGGCCTTCCTTATAGTCCAACTCTCACAGCCATACATTACTACGGGGAATACCATTGCTTTGACCATGCGGACTTTTGTTGGCAAGGTGATGTCTCTGCTTTTTATCATGCTGTTTAGGTTTGCCATCGCTTTCCTCCCAAGGAGCAGGCGTCTTTTAATTTCATGGCTGCAGTCACCATCTGCAGTGATCTGGGATCCTAGGAACGTGAAGTCTGTCACTACTTCTACGACTTCCCTTCTATTTGCCAAGGAGTGATGGGGCCAGATGCCATGATCTTAGTTTTTTTGATGTTGAGCTTCAAGCCCACTTTTGCGCTCTCTCTTCACCCTGAGCAAGAGGCTCTTTAGATCCTCTTCACTTTCTGCCATCAGAGTGGTATCATCTGCATATCTGAGGTTATTGATCTTTTCCCCAGCAATCTTAACTCCAGCTTGTGATTCATCCAGGCCAGCATTTCGCATGATGTACTCTGCATATAAATTAAATAAGCAAAGGTGACAATACACATCCTATGTCGACTCCTTTCCTATGCTAAACCAATCAGTTGTTCCATATCCGGTTCTAACTGTTGCTTCTTGACCCTTATACAGGTTTCTCAGGAGACATATGAGGTGGTCTGGTACTCCCATCTCTTTAAGAACCTGCCATAATTTATTGTGATCCACACAATCAAAGGCTTTAGCATAGTCAATGAAGCAGAAGTAGATGTTTTTCTGGTATTCTCTTGCTTTCTCCATAATCCAGCGAATGTTGGCAATTTGATCTCTAGTTCCTCTACCTCTTCGAAACCCAGCTTGTACTTCTGGCAGTTCTCTATCCACGTACTGTTGGAGCCTAGCTTGTAGGATTTTGAGCATGACCTTGCTAGCGTGTGAAATGAGTGCAATTGTGCGATAGTTTGAACATTCCTTGACGTTGCCCTTCTTTGGGATTGGAATGTAAACTGACCTTTTCCAATCCTGTGGCCACTGTTGTGTTTTCCAAATTTGTTGGCAAATTGAGTGCAGCACTTTAACAGCATCTTCTTTTAAGACTTTGAATAACTCAGCTGGGATACCATCACCTCCACTAGCTTTGTTGTTAGTAATGCTTTCTAAGGCCCATTTAACTTCGCTTTCCAGGATGTCTGGCTCAAGGTCAGTGATTATACCATCGTGGTTGTCAAGGACCATCGAGGTCCTTCTTGTATAGTTCTTCTGTGTATTCTTGCCATCTTTTCCTAATCTCTTCTGCTTCTGTTAGGTCCCTACCGTTTTTGTCCTTTATCATGGCCAGCTTTGCATGGAACGTTCCCTTGATTTCTCCAATTTTCTTGAAGAGATCTCTAGTCCTTCCCAATCTATTGTTTTCCTCTATTACTTTGCATTGTTCATTCAGGAAAGCCTCCTTATCTCTCCTTGCTGTTCTCTGGAAATCTGCATTCAGTTGGGCAAATCTTTCCTTTTCCCCATTGCCTTTAGCTTTCCTTCTTTCCTCTGCTATGTGTAAAGCCTCATCAGACAGCCACTTTGCTTTTTTGCATTTCTTTTTCTTTGGGATGGCGGTGAGTGCTGCCTCCTTTACAATTTCACGTGACCTCTGTCCATAGTTCTTCAGGCACTCTGTCTATCAAATCTAGTCCCTTAAACCTATTCTTCACCTCTACTGTATATTCATCGGGGATGCGATCTAGGTCAAATCTGAATGGCCTTGTGGTTTTCCCAACTTTCTTCAATTTAAGTCTGAATTTTGCAATGAGTAGCTCATGATCTGAGCCACAGTCAGCTCCAGGTCTTGTTTTTACTGACTGGATAGAGCTTCTCCATCTTTGACTGCAAATTATATAGTCAATCTGATTTCGGTGTTGCCCATCTGGTGATGTCCATGTGTAGAGACGCCTCTTAGGTTGTTGGAAAAGGGTGTTTGCTATGACCAGCGTGTTCTCTTGACAAAACTCTGTTAGCCTTTGCCCTGCTTCATTTTGTTCTCCAAGGCCAAACTTGTCTGTTATTCCGGTTACCTTTTGATTTCCTACTTTAGCATTCCAGTCCCCTATGATGATGAGGACATCATTTTTTGGTGTTAGTTCTACGAGCTGTTGTAGGTCTTCGTAGAACTGGTCCACTTCAGCCTCTTCTGCAGCAGTGGTTGGGGCATAGACTTGGATTACTGTGATGTTGAATGGTTTGCCTTGGATTCGGACCGAGATCATTCTGTCATTTTTGAGATTGTATCCCAATACTGCCTTTCTCACTCTCTTGTTGACTATAAAGGCCACACCATTTTTTCTACGGGATTCCTGGCCACAGTAGTAGATATAATGGTCTTCTGAGTTAAATTCGCCCATTCCTGTCCACTTTAGTTCACTGATTCCCAAGATGTCGATGTTCATTCTTGCCATCTCATTTTTGACCACGTCAAGCTTACCTTGATTCATAGATCTTACATTCCAGGTTCCTATGCAGTATTGTTCTTTGCAGCATCGAACTTTCCTTTCACCGTCAGACACATCCACAACTGAGCGTCCTTTCGGCTTTGGCCCAGCCGCTTCACTCTTTCTGGGGTTACTCGTACTTGCCCTCTGCTCTTCCTCAGTAGCATATTGGACACCTTCCGACCTGAGGGGCTCATCTTCCGGCGTCATATCTTTTAGCCTTTTGTTACTGTCCATGGGGTTTTCTTGGCAAAGATACTGGAGTGGGTTGCCATTTCCTTCTCCAGGGGATCACGCTTGGTCTGAGTTCTCTGCTGTGGCCTGTCCGTTCTGGGTGGCCCTCCACGGCATAGCCCACAGCCTCATCGAACCACGCAAGCCCCTCGCCACGACAAGGCAGTGATCCATGAGAAACATACAATGATGCTAATTATACAATATCACTTACAAAAAATACATATAGAGTACAAAATTGGCACAATCCAATTTTGTGCTCTATTTTTGTAATTGATACTGTACAATTAGCATCATTGTATGTTTCTAATAGAGTCATTTGCATTTGATAGCGACTTCCCCAGTCGGTGTGTTTTTTGATAACTAAAATCAGAGCAGCCACCAAGGGAGAGTGACGGGGGATTTAGGAGGGGGATTAGTGTTCACTAGCAATGTTTAGCCCCTGTTAAATTACCTTCTTGGTTGGTTGGTACATAAGGAAAGAGTGCCTACGAGTATTAGATGTTCCTTATTAATCTACAGAGTCGTTTTGAATATTTGCTTTGAGCCATTAAAAAACGTTTGGAAACTTTTGCAGGATCTTTTCTATGTGTCACTTTACTAACTAGGCCACTGTGAGTCTTAACCTTACATTAGTATTGCCAATGCACACAACATTGTCACCAAATGCCTCCCAAGCCAGGAGTGAAAAATGAGGATGTACATATCCTGAGACTTCTGCTCTTGATAGGGAGGCACATCAGTCACAGTTGTCCTGGGGAGGTCAATTTAACGAGAGGGGCCGTGCTGTTAATCTGAATTCCTGTCCATTCAAATATTGGCCAAGTCCAGTACACCGCATCTCGTGGTGAACTGATCATTTCGTGCCGTTTTGTTTTCAAGGATGTTTAAAGATTCTTGGACTCTTTGAGGACATTTAAACCTACTTGGATGATGACATTTAAAAAACAAACAAATCCTCTCTTTCTTTCTTAGCAAAAGGATGAGACTAGGGTGTCAGCTTGTTTTTCATCTGATTTAGTAGTTCAGGAGGAAGTGAAAGCAAGTTATTCATGGTGCCTGTGCCTGAGAGATGAAATTTAACATACAGAAGAGAATCATGGGTGGAGCTTGATACAGAAGTGAACAGAAGCAATGGTATTCTGAGCCTTTCTGGTAATGGAAAAAGCCAGTGGGGAATCCCAGGGAAGAGCAGATGTCAAAGCTCTTAGTGCCAACAAATTGTCAAAGGCCACAAGAATTCCAGACACCGACCGACGTTTGTGTTGTTACCCACCATGCTAAATATGATATAAACCAGTTTTACTTAAAAAAAATAATTTTAGAAAATTTATGTGCCACTTCTCCCCAAATCCAGATGCAAAATCTGGAGCTCCACTGTAAGAAGAAAGAAACTGGGGCTTGGAAGGCTTACTGTATTCAAAACCATAACAAGAGGCAGATGAATAGCAACCAGTTTCTTAGCTGGAGAGGAGTGGAAAATATAGTTATTCTGACTAGCAGGAAGCACAGAATATTCTCTGTAGTTCAGATTATCTGAGAGGATCATAATAGCATGGGAATAAACTGGTGCGACAGTATGCTCAATCAGTACATGTTTGATGAGTTAGTCTGGGTCCACTTTTGTACATGGCTGATGACCAATGAGACATTCCCTATAGAAAAATTTATGTGCCCAAATATCATCCGGTCTCTAATCTGCCCTTTCTAGGCTTAAGTGATTGAGAGAACAGCAGTGGACTAATTTAAGGTCTTCTTGGATAACTTATCTGCTATAGATCCTTTTCAGCCTAGCTTCAGGCCAGGCTATGGGACAGAGATAGCTCTGCTAGCTTTAGCTGATGACCTCTTTTGACTGTAGACAAAAGCCAAGCTTTTTTGTTGCTGTTATTGAGCTTATCTGCAGCCTTTGATATAGCAGATCATACCATCTTTTTGAGATGCTTGGAGGCAGAAGGAGGTGTCAAGAGCTGCGATCACACACACTAAATAATCCACTTTCAATCCACATTTCAATGCACTTGCCTACTGGATTTTACTGTGTGAACTGGCAAAATCTAATTCAAAAATGGATTGGAAAAGGATTATTTAGTGTATGTGACTGCAGCCAAGAAGTGCATTGAACTGGTTCAAATCATTGCAGTTCTAGCCCTCATGCTTTTCAGTCTTCAGTAAAGCCCTTAGGACAACTCATTCATAGCTTTGCAGTGGGTTGTCACCCACATGCGATGATACGTAGCTCTATATATCCTTATCCCGATCCCCTGGTGATAAGTTAGATGTCCTGAATATGGCTACTGTGGTAAATTGGCTCAAAGTGAACAAATTGAAACTAAACCCTGAAAAAGATTGCGATAACGCTGATTGGGAAAGTGGAGATATTGAAAGACATTGTTTCCCCCACTTTTTATGATGTTCAGATAATCCTTGCTGACTCCGTTAAGAGCCTTGTGGTTATACTGGACCCAGTGTCATTACTGGCGAAGCAAGTTAATGCAGCTGCAAAAATAGCTTTTTCCTGACTCAGCCTAGCCCATAAGATGTCCCCTTACCTTGATATGGCTGATCTGCCCATTTGGATTCACACCAAAGCAACATTGAGACTAGACTACTGTAATGCACTGTACATTGGTCTCCCCTCAAAGTCAACTCAGAATCTCTGGTTGGTGCAGCTCAGCTATTATTGGGAACTGGATGGAGTATGCATATTCTGCAGGCTCTCCATCAGTTACAGGGCTCAATTTAAGGTATTGGCTATCACATACAAAGCTTTTCATGGCCTTGGACCCTCTTATCTGCAAGACTACCTCTCCTCTTAAACTCCACCATGACAGTTTCACTCATTTGAGCAGGGCTTTCTGCAGGTGCCAGTCTGAATGAGTAAAATCAACAACTGCCCATACATGTGCCTTCAACATTGTCCCCACCTTATGGAATGGCCTGCCAGAGGAGGTCAAGAAGGCTTTCCACAAACTATGCAGCATTGGATTATTCAGGAGGGGTTTTCTATGCAGGCAATAGTGTTGCAAAGTACAAAATGGTTCAGAAAATGCTTGGATAAAACCAACCAACCAAGCAACCAACCAGATGGCTAGCCTTCGAAATTGCAGAAAGAAAGAGAAAAAAGACACATAAAGATATTGATAGATGAAAAGGGAGAAGAAAAATATACCTAGAGACCTGGAAAAGATTGTAGAAACTTTTTATGAGAAGCTATATCAGAAAAGAGAAGCCACAGAAGAAAAGGTTAAGGACTTCCTTAAAAAACAAGACAAAAAAGATCAAGCAGAGTTTTTTACCAAAAAAGACAACTCAGAAATCATGTTAGAACTATATTCAATGTAATTGAATATTTTGAAGCCCACCCAGAGAAACAGATGGCTTTAATCTTTTTAGATGCTGAAAAAGCTTTTGACAATGTCAGTTGGAATTTTCATAGAATCATAGAATGTTAGAGTTGGAAGGGACCTTGCAGGTCATCTAGTCTAACCCCCTGCACTCTGCAGGAGCATAGCCAAAAGATAGCCCTACATACCTACAACATACCCAAAAGATGGTCATCCAGCCTCTTCTTGAAAACATCCAGGGAAGGAACATCCACCACCTCCTGAGGCAGTCTGTTCCACTGCTCAACCACTCTTACAGTTAGGAAGTTTCTCCTGATATCTAGCTGGTAACGACTCCCTTGTAATTTCCACCCATTAGATCTAGTCTTGCAATCCAGAGCAAGAGAGAATAGATCTGCTCCATCTTTTACATGACAGCCCTTCAAATACTTGAAGACTGCCATCATGTCCCCTCTAAGCCTTCTCTTTCCCAGGCTAAACATACCCAACTCTTTCAGCCTTTCCTCATAAGACTTGGATTCCAACCCTCTCACCATCCTGGTTGCCCTCTCTCTGGAAACGCTCGAGCTTGTCAACATCCTTCCTAAAGTGTGGTGCCCAAAACTGGACACATTACTCCAGGTGAGGCCTGGACATAATTTTATGTTAGAACAATTATTAGTTTGGCAATGTGGAGAGGAATTTTATACAATGGTTAAAGCAATATATTCTAAACAACAAGCCAAGGTACTGGTTAATGGGGACTTATCACAAAACATTCCAATACAAAAAGGAACTAGACAGGGATGTCCACTTTCCCCATTACTTTTTATTTTTGTATTGGAAACATTGAATAATATGATCAGAGAAGGTATGCAGATTAGAGGTCTGCAAATAAAAGAGAAGAATATAAATTACAAGCTTTTGCAGATGACTTGGTATTTATTTTAGAAAATCCACTAGATTCTGTGAATCTGGAGTTTTCCTACTGTGCTGGACCTCAGTATACAAGTGGTGTGTGATTCCTGTACCTGTCCTGGTCTATCCTGCTGTATAGCTAAATTCCCCAAACAACCAGGCAGGCCATTGGTGGTACAGCAAAAAATTTCAAACCCCTGAACTACAGGTTTCCCAGACTTCTTAAGTGGACTCCCACATAGCTCTCAGTAAACACTCCCACTTATCTGGACTTTTCGCTTTGCTTTTGAGGACTTCTTGAGCAACACATACTACAACTGTTCTTTTGGCCAAAGGAGATGCAAGGGTTGTGCCACACAATAACAGGATGGAGTATAGCAGCCTCAACAGCAGCATCTTTCATAGGTATTTTGGGAACAGGAAGAGACCAATAGTTTTACACAGGAAGTGGGGAAAAAAACAACTGCATTATTAAGAAAACAGAATTCAGAAAGCCAAATCTCACACTCCCATTTCATACTACTAGGGAAGGAATAAATCTGACAGTACACCGCTAGCTTTTTGGATGTTTAATTGTTTTCATATATCACCTTAAAATATGACCGTTTCCTTTAACCATCAGACACGCAAGCAAGATAACACCAAGGGGACATGATTTCTGAGCATAAGCACAGCCAAAGGGGAGGAGGTGAGGCTACAGTGGTATGCAGCTCTCCTCAGCCTGTCCCTTATCCCAGTTCTGGAGGCATCCACGGAAGTAATTTGCAAGGTCAGATTGTTGGCTGTAAATCAACAAGTGAATGAGGTGAAGTTGTTGTTGTGGGATCACAACTCAGCATGTCTGCTCTTGTTCATGGTGGGTTTGCCGCAACCTGTACTTAGAATGGATAAAATCTAGTTAACATATCTTCATCTGGGGATACTTAAATCCAGGTACTGGACCAATAAACAAACAAAACAGATCTTTCAACAAACCTGAGAAAAAACCCAGGTTTGTAGAAAAATCTGCTAGATATATTTTGGGAACAGGAAGAGATCATTGGCTTTACACAGGAAGTAGAACAGTATTAAAAAAAAGAAAACAGAATTCAGAAATCCAGACTTCACACTTCTCTCTTTCTCTCTCTAATATAATAAGATATAGAAGCAGCACCTTGAAGAAACAAATGCCTTCTGCAGTGGCCAACCAGAAAAATACTGCCAGCCTTCAAGCCCTGGTTTCTGCCAATAAAGGCAGGAGGAAGGGGCAGAGCCTTTTCCAGGCTTGTTTTTCATCTTTGAGGGAGGATTTATTGAGGCTAGGCATGGCAGCAACCACTGGCAGGCCTGACTGCTCTCTAGTATTCAATAGCAACTACTGATATAAGACAGTGTGGTGTAGTGGTTGAAGTATAAACAAAGGCAGTGTGTAAATAAAGTAAATAAATTATCAATGCAGCTTAAGATGGAGGGGCAGACAAAAGGTAGGTTGCTGGTGGATGAGAAGGAGAGAAGGGAAAGTGGAGAAGATACGGGGGCTACCAGGAAGAGGGAAAGAGGAAATGGTGGGAAACAAGATATGAGGAGAAATGACAGCCCCCTCCATAAGGTCTTGCAAGTTCCAGGTCCCCTGCTTGTTAGGCTTATTGATTGCATTTCAGGAGTTCATTCCCCCCTAACTTAAGCCTCATCTGTTTTGGAACGAATGATTTTCTTCTGCCCAGAGCAGGATGCAACTGGTCAATTACGGCAACTTTGCAAGGGTCACCTCACTTTTCCCCCTTGGCTTTGAAGTTATGCTCCATTTATTTTCCATTTCCAAGGCTGGCTTTGCCCATGCTATGGTGACTTAGTGGGTAAAGCATTCAGATGCTATGGTTTACTGTATGTATAAGTAACATGGGGCTTCAAGCACACAATCCACTAGGAGAAATGTTTATTAAAAATTTTAAAAGTGACACAAGGCAGAGAAGAAATAGTAATTAATACATACATATAGCTTGTGGCATGCTCCACAGTATAACACAATCCAAAGTGTTCAGTACAACGTGACCTGCATCTCTGTTTGGCCTTACCGTAAGATCTCCTTCACACCAGTCTTATCTAATTTGCTGCTCAGCCCTGTACAGAGCATCGACTATACTCCTCCTTTGCCAGCTTTACAAGAGGACAGAACATTGCTTCCTCGCCCTCCTGCCACGAAACAGTAAGCTTCAGAAGTCCAACCTTTGTGTGTAGTCATTCCTTCTCCCTACCACGTGGCACTCTCTTGCAAACGATCACCAATAGAAGTTTTCTTGGATCCACACTCATACCATTATGAGAGTCACGGTTCACAGAGTACTGTTTAAATATGTTCTTAGATAACCTAGTGGTTGTACCAACAAATACGATACTGATCCGATGCTTCACGCAGGAACATCTATATGAATCTCGCTTTCTCTTCCCCCTTCATGTAGCTTTAGGGATGGGCCTCCACCAGTCCTTCTCATTTAAATATGAGCCACGTTGAAGGACGGATTCTCCAGATAATTGACTCTGCTTAGGAACTTTTGAAAGAGAAATTTAACGGCAACCATATTAAGTGTGTCCTGGAACCTCTGACTCCTCCTTTCTAGGCCCTTGGCTCTTTTTCGGTAAGCTAAGAACAAACTCGCAGGATTGGCTCTGAAAGAAGTCTTATGGCCAATTTATGTAAACCCGTTGATGTGATAAATCTGTACTCTGGTGCTCTTTCACAGAAGGAAAAGACCTACATACAGAAAAACAACTGGGCCAGGGAAAAGATTAAATTGAATCCTTCTCCCCAATATCCAGATGTCTGTGTGTAGAGATTGGGGTGGGGGGAGGGGAATTGGAGGGAATATTGTCATAGGATTTCCCCATCCGCAGGTGATCTGTCTTTTATGCAAACTACCCATTGCACTGTCATCTATATCAGCGTACCCTCTCTGTTCTTAAATAAGCACCCCCACCCCGATTTCCACCATGTCAAGAAATGTCATCACTGAGAGCAAATCTGCATCTATCATTTGCTCTGCTGTCTTACCAAACAAACACTGAAACAGAAATTCCCCATCTGCATTGCATGCCACTTTCACTTTGATTGTCGAATTTTATGGCAGCATCCAGACTGCATGCCACCTTCACTTCGTTTGATCTCTGGTTTTATGGTGGCCGTCTGCACCGATTTATGGCCGTTTTATGGCCATTCAGGGGTGACTCTGCAGTCAGTATGGCGTCGGCCTGGGGTATTCGGTGTTGAGCTGCATCTTTGTCTGTTCCAGTGTGGGTTTGGTACAACAACGGAGCAAATGCTAGATGCAGATTGGGCCTTTATATTCCTGGTCGGAAGTGTGTTGGTTGCATTTATGCCACTTAGCCTTCTTAGTTAGGATGGCTCTGGACACGGACACACACACTCTTTCTGTTCTCACTGCCTAGGTGTTGGGGCAAACTAAATACTGCCTGAAAATGCATGTCACAAAGCCTTTATTTGTCTTTTCTGAAAATGAATCCACCTGGGGGAGGCGCAGGGTGGGGTGAAAGAGCGCAAGAGCAGGGAGGGAAGACTGCACAACCCTAAAGCAAATGCTTTCTCTAAGAACAGACATAATTTGTGTTCAGTCCGTAAAGCCCAGACCACTGAATCTTCAAACAGAGCTCTCATTGCTTGCGCACCATCAGGTGAATGCCGAACAGTAGCAAACATATGAAACAGGAAAAAACCACCCCCAACCATTAGTAGTGTATATACATTTCTCAGTCACAACAGGGAAAAGCTAGCAAATTACACATCCATTCTGTATGCTGTGAACCCCAATGTGCATGTGTGTGTGTGTAAACAAATGTACATGTTCTAATGATATTCTAAAATTGTGCATATCGCCTATTATATTGAGCATGTGATCCCAAATCCTTGCAGAGAGGTCAATTGGGAGAAGCAATTCCTGTTTCCAGTGCATTGTGAAGACTGACATTCAGGGCACTGTTACTTTAAGGCTGTTCCTAAGGCTAAAGACGTCATTCCTTCTCCCTCAAACCAGCAAGACTAAGACATTGCTTCTTTGGGGCACCATGATTTGACCTGGGTCCTTTTTTAAGGATGTAGAAAAGTTAGTTAAAAGCTCAAATGGGGAAAACGTGGTCCATTTATCCCTTTCATTCAGTGTTCTGAAGTATCTTTAGGACCTTAAGGGTATATTTTCACTTTGCTCCTATTGCTGTAGTTTGAAAAGTGCACCTAGTTCTAGAAAGTCCACATAAGCCAGGTTCTGAATGAGAGCTAGTGTTGGGATATTGCGGCATTGTATATGTCTATTCCCATTTTTATGCAATCTCCCTCTTTTTTTCCAGTGTCATCCTAGAATCCAGTAAAGTAAGAGCGACAGCAAAGCATGTAAACATAGAAACTGGACTACTAAGTGGGATTGCTTTTACAAAACTAGTCTGAGTGGTAGTGAATCCTGTATGAAACAAACAAACAAACCCAAGTAAGTACTAAACTCTCATGTGAATATGGCCACTGTGCAATAGAGAAGAGATTCGTGGAACCCGGGTAGCACAGCAGGCCTTTTCCTCCCAACCCAACAAGTTTTATAAGCTTTTTTGAGGGTGGGAGAACTGCTGTTAACATCTCAGCTAGGTCACAGGAGAATGAAATGCCTTGAATGGTCACTTGAAGTGAAACAACAAAAATGCCACAATCTTTGCACCTCTGGTACTGGTAGGCAAGGATTTGAAAAATGGCTTTGCATAAAAGTGTGTGGCCTTCTAGCTATACTTCTGGTGTTTGGAGGACATCTTCCCGATTTGGTATACAGTACCATTCCCCTCTATATGTGGTTGCCCATTATCCAGCTCTACTGCCCCGAGGTTTGTTTTTTTTTTAAAAAAGCAAAGAACAGGTGTGTCCTTAAAAATGCATATTTAATGAATAATTTTCCAGCCATTATAACTATTTAACTGATTTCCTCAATATTTTTGGCATCATTAGAATACTACATAGTTACCAAGTAAATGACATCAAACAGTACTTGTATTTCAGAACTGATTTTGTAAGCATACACCGGAGTTTAGTTTTAGGAGTGCATACAGAAAGCTTTAACATTCCAGTATCAGACCTGTTAATTTTTTTCCCTCTAATTCTTCTGAGCAATTTAAAAGGACAAAAACAGACCAGATCAGGAACAAAATCCAAAAGTTATATATAAAAAAGGCATCTCTGGATAGGAACTGATGTTTTCAGAACTGCAATTTGGTCTTCACGTATATTTAGGTGACACTAGGCAACTAACAACGCAGTCCTAAACAGAGCTATGCATTTTGAAGCCCAATGACTTCCACTGAATTAGAATCCTACACAAGTATTTAATGGGGCTTACTACCAACAAAGTGCTCTAAGGATTGCATTGACCACAACGAATACATTTACGGAGTTTATGAAATAAGTCTCTTCATTCATCGTTGAAGGACAGGAATACTGGCAGACAGCATGACTGGAAACAGCACCTTGCGTCAAGGGGCTGCTGTACTCCCACAGACTCTCAGAAATAGACCAAGCATAGTTTATAGCCAAGGTAGGAAACGGTGGGAAAGAAAATGCTGGCACCTCTCACTCAGTCAAGCTACCTGTACACAGCAGCTGACAGAATGATGAGTGAATGCAGTAAAAAAGAATGGACCTTGAAGCACTGATAGTTCACTTGTTCTTCTCTTGCGACCTGGAGGGGCTTCTTTTCCCCATCTTCCCGAAAAGCTCCACAGATCCCTCCCTTGTTCTAACTCTAATGTACAAAACCAATTCTGACCTTGAACCTTTTATTGCATAAAACGTATCTGGGGCTGAAAAAAACAACCCCTCCCCAATACTGGGGGGAATAAAGACACAAAGGCATTTGTATTCCTTCTAAGAGGTTAAAACCTGTGAATGGCACCCGATAGTCCCTTGCTAGCAAAACAGGACCAGTGGCAGAAGACGGGGGGGAAGAGAAGGGCCATCTTGGATAGAAGGTCTGGGACTACTGGTGTGGCAGCTTTCCAACGACACAAACTGATGTGAAACTAACTCCACCACAAACACACAGAAAACTCCCCCCCCCACAAACACTTAGAAAAGACTTCCAAGTAAGAATGATAAGTACTGTATGGTAATATCTGAAATATTTATATACATAATTTTCTTTGTCTTTCATTGGAAGCATCTCCTGGTCAAACAGTGGCACTTTGGGGTCCCTTCGGCACCATTGCTTTGCCCCTGTCCTTCAACTTCTCAGTAGACAGAGCTTCTGATGCCGCAGCACAGTATCATGCTCAGGATCATTTCAAAGATCTGCAGGAAAACGGGAACACCGGGATGTCAGACTTAAGTTGCATCTCCATGGAAAGTATCTGCACCCGTCGATGCTACCCATCCACTCATCGTTATTTAAACCCACAAGAGCCTGGGAGGCAAACAGTGCTGGGAATAAACAGCCAGAGAGGGACTGTTCGCCTTTTAACCACTGCAACTCTCGACCATGTCAATCTACATTTTAATTATTTGCAGAAGTAAATAATTTAAAAAAAAAAATCAGCACCAAAATGTATCACTTTTAGAGGGAATTCTCCAGGTACTTTGTATTCTGCCAAGCTTCCACTCTTTCTCAGACTAATAATAATTATCATATGGCAGTGTGCGTAGTATCGCCAGGAGAGTCTAAGACTGTCTGGCAGCCAAAAGTTCTAGCTGTTTTAGCATTATGCACCACTAGGTGGCGAGAGCTAGACTTGTTTTTAAGGCAAGAGATGTTTTAGAGGTGGTTTGTCATTGCCTGCCTCTGCATCATGCCCCTGGTATTCCTTGGGGGTCGTCCTTCCAAATACTAGCTAGGGCTGACCTGCTTAGCTTTTGAGCTCTGATGATGATGATGATAATAAATTGGATTTATGCCCCACCCTTCACTCAGAGTCTCAGAGCAGATTACAAACTTCTTTCCCTTTCCCTCCCCACAACAGACATCCTGTGAGGTAGGTGAGGCTGAGAGAGCTCTTTCGAGAACTGCTCTTTCAAGAACAGCTCTGACAGAACTATGGCTTGCCCAAGGTCATTCAGCAGCTGTAAGTGGAGGAGTGGGTAATCAAGCCTGGTTCTCCCAGATTAGAGTCCGCACACTTAACCACTACACAAAATTGGCACTCTTCTTCTTCTCTTCTTCAATAAGAACAAAACTGTGTACAAAATGATTCACCAAAGACCTTCAGAAAAGGTAGCATTTATGCAACAGGAATATTTTATAGTCTCAAAATATCTGGTCCATAATAACAATACAAATATTCACACAGAATAAAGGCTGAATGAGTATACAGCTGTGACATCAATCTTCAGTGTTCACCCAGGATACGCTTTAAGGAACAAGAGAAAAATAATTCCATTCAAATGGATCCGTAGTTCCCTTCACCCGATGGCTAGCTGCAGTTTATCGCATTCCGTCCATAAGTTTCTTCAAAAAGTGGAACCTATGCCCATGCACACTCAGATGCTTCCTTTTTTCTCCTTTGCTGTTCAGGAGCTCAGCGAAGGCAGGGCCGGCGCTACCATTAGGCCAACCTAGGCAGCTGCCTAGTGCACAGACCTCTCCTAACGTAGAGAGCAGCAGCTGCTGCTAGCGCTCCTCATGGCTGCCACCTGTCGCCACCTTGGGGCTCCTCTCCCGACAGCTCAACAGCTGGGGCGCCCCTTCTCTTCAGTGTTTAGACCAGCTAATAGCCAGCTGACTCCCCCTGCAAAGGGCCCACGGCTCCTGCTTTCCCTTGGAAGCCACACCCAGTGCTGGTACCTTCAGCATCCGGATTGCAGCCCACTGCAGCAAAACAGACTCCCTCCCCCCTCCTGTGCCAGCCAGATGTTTTGGGGACGATTCTCTTTGCAAACTAGTCTTTTTGGAAGCTAGATTCTTGCACGCCTACCCTCACAATAGCAGCGGGGGGGCGGGGGGAGAGTTTGCAGTTATCTTGCAAACTATCACAGGGTTCGCCTCCAGTGTGTTTTCTCGCCTTGCTTTTAATAGGTTTGCAGCCCATTAAGTAAAATAGCCTACAGGTTCGGAGCAGAAACTCAGCTGCCTGGTAGAAACTCCTTGGTCAGGACCGAGTGAGTTAAAATGCATTTATGTTTGAAAATTGGTGGGCGCATGAGGAGGGGGATGGAAGTTAGCCTCGCCTAGTGTGCAAAAAAACTGGCGCCGGCCCTGAGCAGAGGAAAGGGAGGACAAAGCAGCTCTTGCCCAGTGAAGCGAACGTCTAGTTCGGCCCTTAGAGACGCATACTATTAATCACTTTCCACTTCTGTAATTGCTAATGCCTTATCTGTGAGTCCCACAAAAACGCTGCACATGGAATGGAGTTATCGGTCCAGGTTTCTGGAAGAGACTCACGGCCCATTGAGCTATAAGTTCTCCCCCATCCCCATCCAAAAAACGGAAACTTACCATGATCACAGCCACCACAATGGCAGCAATGCCAATCAGGTACAGCTTTCCAGAGAACAGCTCATCAATTCTAGAGTGACAGTCTTGCGCCTGCCGTGAACAAAAAGCATGCAGCAGATCAACACCCTATATAAGCACACTTTCCCCACTATTAATATAGCCATCATGATGGTTGAGGGTACAGTAGAAGCCACTCAGTCAGGCTATTTGTATACAGCAGCTGACAGAATGATGAGCGCAGGGAGTCAAAAATGGACCTTGAAGCATCAACATATCACTTGTGCTTCTCTCGTGGCTTGGAGGTGGCTTCCTTCCCCCATCTTCTTGAAACACTGTGCAGATCCTCCCCTGTTCTAACTCTAATGTTCAAATCCAATTCTGACCTTGGACCTTTTCCTGCATAAAACACATTTGGGGCCAATGTAGACATGATTTTATTTATTTATTTATTTATTCAATTTATACCCCGTCCTCAGGGCGGCTTACATTAGTTGGTTAAAAATACCATAAAATCCACATAAAACCTTTAAAACCGTCAAATGCAATAAAACATAACGTCATAAAGTGCTAGTGATAGTTTCTTCAGTTAATTAAGATGGCGTTCTACAGTATGTAAACACACAGGCAGTCGCCAGTGCGGTGATCTTCTTAAGTCGACCAATGGCTCGATCTCAGAGCCAGGACCAAGCCCACAACCACAGTCGTTGGTAGCAGTGGTAGGGCGGCTCCTTAGTTGAAAGCCTGGTGGAAGAGCTCCGTCTTGCAGGCCCTGCGGAACTGTAAAAGATCCCGCAGGGCCCTGATCTCCCCCGGGAGCTCATTCCACCAGTATGGAGCCACCACTGAGAAAGCCCTGGCCCTGGTGACAGCAAGCCTGGTATCCTTGGGCCCCGAGAGGGTCAATCGAGCGAGATTCATGATTAAATCTCCCAGATTTCAAAAAATTCCGTTTCAATACATTCTTATCCTACTTCTTTTCCAGGAGCTCAGGGAAGTATATGTGATTCTCCCCTCCTTCATTTTATCTTTACAAGAATCCCGTGAGGCAGATTAGGGTCAAACACACCAATCACAATCCTAAAGGTAAAGGTAAAGGTTCCCTTGCTCGAAAGCCAGTCGAATCCGACTCTAGGGTTGCGGTGCTCATCTCCGTTTCAAAGCCGAAGAGCCAGCGCTGTCCGAAGACGTTTCCGTGGTCATGTGGCCGGCATGACTAAACACCAAGGTGCACGGAACGCTGTTACCTTCCCACCGAAGTGGTACCTATTTATCTACTTGCAATTTCTTGCTTTCGAACTGCTAGGTTGGCAGGGGCTGGAACTAGAGACAGGAGCTCACCCTGTCATGCGGCACCTGGGTCTCGAACTGCTGAACTACTGACCTTCCACAGCCTGCAGTTCAGCGTCTTAACCACTTGAGCCACCGCAGCTCCTACACTGGCTCTAAAACAAGATAATGGCTACTGCAGGGCCCCCCCAAACCAGACCAGAGCTAAGATGCTGTGGGAAAGGGGATGATTTAGTAGCTTTTGTGCTTTTTTTTTTTAAGATATCCAATCATGCCCTTAAGGTGAAGATTGATGGCTTGACCAAACCACTCACTGAATTCAGCACAAATCTAAAAAGTTCTTTTCAGCTCTGAAAATAGCCAGTCCCGCAAATTAACAGCACATTGAGACGTCTTCCTTTTCCTACCAGCACTAATGAAACAGATTTGCAACTATTTTGTAAGATGCGCGCTCTCTCTCTCTCTAAACATATTAATACATTCATTTACACGCAGGACTTTGGAAACATATAGAAGCAAACTGCCTTGCTGAAGTATGTGAGAGACAAGACTGACAGCTGTACTATAAACTTTCCCGAAGTGCAGAGAACAGCTTCGGGATTGGGGCGGGGGGAAGCTGGATCAGGGAAACAGGAGTATGCAAGGTACCCTGACAGCCTCCCACACAGCCGTTTTCAACTTCTCTGCCCCCTGAAGAGGTCAGGTTATGGATCTCCTACCCTCAGTTTGGTCTCAAGTCTGTGATGGAGCTGCGGTGGCTCAAGTGGTTAAGACACTGAACTGCAGGCTGTGGAAGGTCAGTAGTTCAGCAGTTCGAGACCTGGGTGCCGCATGGCGGAGTGAGCTCCGTCTCTAGTTCCAGCTTCTGCCAACCTAGCAGTTCGAAAGCAAGAAATTGCAAGTAGATAAATAGGGACCACTCCGGTGGGAAGGTAACAGCGTTCCGTGCGCCTTGGTGTTTAGTCATGCCGGCCACATGACCACGGAAATGTCTTCGGACAGCGCTGGCTCTTCGGCTTTGAAACGGAGATGAGCACCGCAACCCTAGAGTCGGATTCGACTGGCTTTCGAGCAAGGGAACCTTTACCTTTACCTTTACTGTGATGCAAATTCTGAAGGAAGGAGAAAAAGCTGCATTCATGTCATGGGCAAAAACCCCTTTGCCATTTCTCTTTCAATACTATGTAGTTTATTCCTAGGAGGGTTGGGAATGTTGCAGAGAAACTGTTTTAGAGAAGTCTCTTCATTAGAATTAGGTAAACGGTAAAGGTAAAGGTTTCCCTTGCTCGAAAGCCAGTTGAATCCGACTCTAGGGTTGCGGTTTTATCGAGGTTTATGAGATTATGCATGGGATAGAGAAGGTTGAGAAAGAAGGACTTTTCCCCCTTTCTCACAATACAAGAACTCGTGGGCACTCCATGAAATCGCTGAGCGGTTGGGTTAGAATGGATAAAAGGTAGTCCTTCCTCACCCAAAGAGTGATTAACGCATGGAATTCACTGCCACAGGAGGTGGTGGCAGCTACAAGCATGGGCAGTTTCAAGAGGGAATTAGATAAATATGTGGAGCAGAAGTCCATCGGTGGCTATTAGCCACAAGGTATAGATGGGAACTCTCAGTCTGGGGCAGGTGATGCTCTCTATTCTTGGTGCTGGGGAGGGCCACAGTGGGAGGGCTTCTAGTGTCCTGGCCCCACTGCTGGACTTCCTGAGGGCACCTGGTATTTTTGGCCGCTGTGTGACATAGAGTGTTGGACTAGATGGGCCACTGGCCTGATTCAACATTGGCTTCTCTTATGTTCTTATGCGGTGCTCATCTCTGTTTCCAAGCTGAAGAGCCAGCACTGTCTGTAGATGTTTCTGTGGTCATGTGGGCGGCATGACTAAATGCTGAGGCTCACGGAACACTGTTACCTTCCCACTGAAGCAATACCTATTTATCTACTTGCAATTTCTTGCTTTCGAACTGCTAGGTTGGCAGGAGCTGGAACCAGAGACGGGAGCTCACTCTGTCATGCGTCACTCGGGTCTTGAATTGCTGAACTACCAACCTTCCAGCTTGCAGTTCAGCGTCATAACCACTGAGGCACTGCAGCTCCTTCATTAGAATTACTTTATACAATTAAAAACACAGTCCAAAGACGACCAAGTCCTCTGAAATCTCACTGACTAGGAAAAGCGCATGCACATAGACAAAGGGCGGGCAATACGGAGGCTTCCTTACTGTAGTCATCTGTGAGAGGCTCTTCTCTGGGCACAAGTTTTCACCTGTCAGGTAAGAAGCTGCAGCTGCGAAGGCATTTGTGCCACAGCAATCTAACTGTAAGCAGAGGGGGAAAAATAGAGAAGTTAACAGATCTACAGACATTCTGCCCTAAAGATTTCAGCTTGTATTTTTTCAGCAGTCCTCCTAGAACTTCCTACATGCCGATGCAGACATGAATGTTGTAGTAGTAGTAGTAGTACGTAAGTAGATTTATTGCATATGGCCGTAGGCCGTTACAATAGGAAATATACACAATATAAATTTAAGGTTCAAAAGTACTGTTCTAAAAACAAAGCCTTCAAAATAAGGCTGTATAACATTTCAACAACAAAACAATCAAAGTTTTAAAATCATAGAAGCTATGCTACCAGTTTTGTATGTTAGACAACTAGAAACCACCTTGGATCTAACTTTTCTGGCTGCAAGCGCAAAAACGCTACCTTGCGAGTAACTAGGGGATACATATCCGACAAGAGGGAAACCAACTTTTCATTGTCAGGTAAGTTGCAAAGGAGGTTCTTAAGTGACCTTTTTTAATCCTGTGATACCAAGGTGCAGATTTTGACTGGAATATTAACCTTTTGTCTAAAAGAGCATCCCCATTAAATACCCATTGGCGCAAGATCTTACAAAAGATCTGGATAAGTCGTCAGGCACAGAGTATCGTGAAGAGACATGAATGTAGCACAGTGGAAATTTAGGGTCTCAACAGCTGACATGCTGGGAATTGCATGATGGGATCCTCTCGGCATTTTAAAAATATTGTACCATATAAACTGTGCAGAGATCTGATCTGGAGTGGGAATGGAATGTGTGTGTGTGTG
The DNA here is from genome assembly GCA_029375565.1 of Gekko gecko. Classification (NCBI taxonomy): domain Eukaryota; kingdom Metazoa; phylum Chordata; class Lepidosauria; order Squamata; family Gekkonidae; genus Gekko; species Gekko gecko. The sequence continues at coordinate 115,984,202 of JAPDNY010000003.1, read as the reverse complement.
TGGGGGGTATCTGCCCCTCCGTGCAATTTTGCCAATTGAAATTGACCCCTTCCCCTTGTGCTCCGGTTAACCATCAAAGGGGGAAAAGAAACGGGCAAAAACGGGGTGACCTTTTTTTCCTCTGCGAGTTAATGGGAGATGGAAGTTAACACCCCTTTTCCACCATGGGCTTCCAATTCAAATCCTACCCCCCACCCCTTGGCAAGCTTCTAGGTAAAGGTAAACCCGAAGAGCCAGCACTGTCCGAAGACGTTTCCGTGATCATGTGACTGGCATGACTAAACACCAAGGCGCACGGAACGCTGCTACCTTCCCACCGAAGTGGTACCTATTTATCTACTTGCAATTTCTTGCTTTCGAACTGCTAGGTTGGCAGGAGCTGGAACTAGAGACGGGAACTCACTCCGTCTTGCGGCACCTGGGTCTTGAACTGCTGAACTACTGACCTTCCACAGCCTGCAGTTCAGCGTCTTAACCACTTGAGCCACCGCAGCTCCAGCAATACTCTAGCATTGGTTTAAAAAAACAAACAAACACAAAAAGCCCTGGCAGTCCAAGAGAAAGGGGTGGCTGCTGCTAGGGGATTGGGTCAGGCAAACTGCCGTGAAACCCACCATGGGGAAGACCCATTGCTGCTGTGCAGCCAGACCAGCAACATGGAAACCACAAAAATCCCATCGCTTTGTGGAAGATAAACCTTCTCACCGGTACAGTTCAACGAGAGGCAAAACTGGGTCTCTTCTGTGGACCTCTTCTTGTGCCATTTTCTCTTCCATCCATCCCATTTCTTCTCAAGGGAAGATTCTTTTTTGGGGATAGGAAATCTGGCCCAAGAATGTCCCAATTTCCTCTCCTCTCAACAACTTCCACTGTCTGTTTTACATCCTGCCCATTGGTCTCACCTCCCTACTCCCACCGGTTCTTGAGTGCTGATGGGGAAATCTTCTCGAATGCTCACTTTACAGGGCAGCATAACAAAATTCTCAAGATGCAGTATAACACTTTACACTCACACCAATCAATGGCTATGTTACTGGAAAGGCTCATTCCAGTTATGGCAGATTTCCTACAGAGGACTCCAGACAGCTTACCGTATCATGGAAGGTTTTCACAACAGTTTTTGCCTTCTGCGCTTTGTCACCCTGTCCTTGTGCTTGGGCCAACGCTTCATCATAGAAATGTTTTACATCTTTGGCAACCTAGAACAGAAGTGAGGAAAAGGCAAAGGAAAGAGACACAGTAACAAGGGAACAAGAATACCCAAATGTGTTTTCCGATATTATAATTAAAAGTAAACTAATAAATGCCCAGTCTTGTAAATCTTAATTTGGAGAAAATGTTAATGACAGTGTACGTGTGTATATACATGACCTGCATCCTAAGCACTAATTCTTGATGTACAGGGCATGCTAATTAGAATTAGTGAGATGGGCACTACATGTTATCACTTATTCCATGTTCCTAAAAGTTCATTTGCTGTTTTCTACTACAAAGTGATTGAGGGAGAGAACGATGTATAGGGAAAAAGCAGCAAGCAGTTGGGAGATGCTCTTAACTGAAGCTCAGTACAGAGATGCTGGGGAAGTGTGGTCAGCTCTATTTATTATTTTGCTTTATTTACTTCATTTTATATCCCACCTTTCACCCCAATAGGTACCCCAAAGCCATTTACATCATTCTCATCCTCCCCTGTTTTATCCTCACAACAACTTTGTGAGGTCAGTTAGGCTGAGTGTGTGTGCAGGCCCAAGGCTACCCAGCAAACCTCCATGGCACAAAGGGAGATTCGAACCTGGATTCCCCAGATCCTAGTCCAACACTAACCACTACACTACACTGGCTCTCTGAGGCAACGGACATACCTGGCCCGCATGGCATCGTTCTCCCTCTAAAGAAACAGGGGCTGCGATCACATGGTTGTTTTGATTGGGATTCACCGCTGTTCCCTCTCGCATGGAAAATCACTGATCAAACAGGCCAATCTACCTCCCGCCCTGAAGGGGGCTCACTCACGCAATGCTCCCAGTTCTCTCCCCGCGTTTTCCTACACCCGGAAAAACGAGTACTTTTCAGGTGTTTCCGCTGGGATTCCGTACTTTCCCCTATCTGGACTCCCCTCTCACAATGAGTATGATTTGGTCTCCCCCCCCCAGCCACTGCCATTATGCGCATGTGCAGTTATGCACATGATAATCCTTTCTGCATGAGCAAATGATTTTTTTAAAGAAAAATTTTCCCACACCGCCACTTTGGTGGCGCAGCTGTCTAAGACACGTCTCACGATTCAAGAGGGACGTGTAACCAGTTTACATCCGATAAAAAAGCTTGCGGATAAACCGACAGCGGGAGCAAGTTGCAGCAAGAGGTCAGTGTGACCGCAGCCAGGTTCTCAGCTTGGAAGTACTCCTGGACTCCCCAAGGTCAGCTTTGTTTGGCACTTCAGGGGCCCCTTCCAGGAAACGAAAACATTACTCCTTGTTGCGTGTGTCGTGGTAACGTCTTGACTCCTGTGAAGCATTTTGTGTAGGACTGCCCTTGAAGGTAATTGTGTAGGATTGCTGGTCCAGAAGATAGCACCTAAGCTTGGATCACGTATCATACTAATGCTTCTCCACTGGTTACCATTCAGTGTTTTGAGGCTGAATTCAAGGTGCTAGCTTCAATTCAGAAAAACTCTATAGAGCTTGTGCCTGGGATATGCGAGATATTGTCCCACAGGTTCCCATTTTGAGATCTGGCATTGAGGCCTTCTTGTAGATGCCACAAGTTTCAAAAAGTGAGACTGGCTACTATTGGCAGTTAAAGCTTTTTGGTGGCACCTCACCCCCAAGTGGGCAAATACTTCCTCTAATAATCAGGCCAGAACAACTTAGCTGACCATTTTAGAAGGGTTACAACTCTTTTAAAAACAGAGTTTGGGCTGTAAATGGCTGGGAACGGTGGTTTTAAGCAGGACTTTTTTGTAGAAAAGGCCCAACAGGAACTCATTAGTATAATAGGCCACACTCAACAGCAGAAACTTATTAGCATATTAGGCCACACCCCATGTTACGAGAAGTGTGGTCATCCAGCCAAACCTACCTTTTGCTTCTTATTCTGTTAACTTGTTTGTTGTCAAAACTCAGGGCTTTTTTGGAGCAGGAACTCCTTTGCATGTTAGGCCACACATCCCAAATGTAGCCAATCCTAATGAGTTTCTGCTGTTGGGTGTGGCCCATTATGCTAATGAGTTCCTGCTGGGCGTGGCCAACCCAGGAGCCAGCCAGAACGCCGTTCCTGTGCATTCCTGCCCCAAAATAGCCCTGGTTTTAAGTGTTGCCTCCTGTTTTATAGTGCATTGATGCTGATATTATTAAAATACAACATTATTAAGAATTCAAATTTAAACTGCTTCGTACTGTGACATGCTTTGCCCCTTCATTCAAATAGCAGTCTACAAACGTGAACACACACGCCCTCATCACAAGCCCACCGCTTCCCCATTTCAACTTCTCTCCCTTTTCCCAGGCTCTAGCCCCACATGTCTGTCACAAACATGCATCTTGCAGAAAAGGTCATGTCACAAACAAGGTGTTATGTCGGTCTTAAGACCCAGACGTACTGGAAAGTGATGAGACAGAGAAAACAGATAAAATCACTTATTGGGAGAGTGGAAGCAAGGAAATGATGAGGGTTCTTTCCTGTGAGAGACTGATCTTATTGTGGCTCATAAGTAGAAGGAAGATGTGATACTTATGGGTGCAGGTATTTACTGTCTCTCTCCCCAGAGTAGCTTACATCATTCTCCTCTCTCCATTTTCTCCTCACAATGACTCTGTGAGGGAGGTTAGGTGAGAGTGTATGACTGGCCCAAGGTCAACCAGCAAGCTATCATCCTAATCCTAGGCCGAGTCCAGACTGGCAGTTTGGCCCGAGATAGGCACGTTTCACAAACGGATTAAAGGGGCCGGTTCACACAGGCACAGCTGTCAGGCGTTCCCCAGCTGTACTCAACCCGTCTTGTAACGCTTCCTTCCCAAGTTTAAAAAGTACCAGGTGAAAGTGGTAGCAAACCCTGGAGAATGCGTTCATCCC
>JAPDNY010000003.1:115957677-115980028 GCA_029375565.1 Gekko gecko | reverse complement strand
AAGGTTTCCCTTTGCTCGAAAGCCAGTCAAATCCGACTCTAGGGTGGTTTCGGTTTCGACGTTGCGAATGGCGGCCACCTTTCGGGGCGCTCCCGAAGGTGGTTAGCCCACACGCGGTTGGGGGGTCTTTGCATGTATGCAAGACCCTAGTGAGCCTTAGTTAAAGGCTCCGAACCGGGGGCGCTTTGGGGAGTAGTCTCTTGCCGGCACACTGCCGGGAAATTGAGGCTTTCTCCCCGTCCCACCGGCCCCGCTTGCGTAGTGCGCCCCGAATGGGGCTTAGCAACGCCGCCGACTTCCAGGAGTGAGGAAAAGCGAGATGAACTAACATAAAAAGATGAATCGGCACTGAACCGTGAGTTGGAGGTCTAAACTAAAGCGGAAATCTAAACCCCCCCCTTACGAGAACAAGCGGGAGGAGGGGAGTTTCCCCCACTAGGGAACGGGACTGTTAAAAGGAAAGGGGGAGGTGAAAGAGCGGAGAGGGCTGGTGAAGTACCTCTGGGGTTTCCGAAGTAAAGTGTTGGCGTATCTCCGGAGGGGCGCGGCACGAACTTTGGGAAAAGTAAACAAAAGTAATGTCGGCAATGAAAAAGCCCCGATTAAACCGGAAAAGAAGGGAGGTGGGACTTCCGGTCCGGGAAATCCCTCTCAAGAGTCTGCTGTCAGTCAACCGAAAAGCGAGCTACTGCACCCTCTGCTGGAGCAAATGCAGAAAACTAATGAAACATTAAGCAGCATGCAAGGTGTTCTCAACAGCCTGCAAAAGCAAATGAATGAAACGTCAAAGAAGATGGAGGAATTAGTACAGAAATGTCTGGTCTCAACGGAAGATACTAAGAAAGTAAAGAAAAGGGTCAACAAGTTGGAAAAACATCAGGATGAGCAAGAAAAAAGGATTTTGCAATTGCAAATGGAAAAATCAAGTCTGATACTCCGTTTTCAGGCATTAAAGAAGAGGAGAAAGAAGATCTCAGACTGTTACTAGCGAAGGCCTTGGCACCAGTAACTGGCAGAGAAAAGCGAGAATTACAAGAAGAGATGGATGTGGTCTATAGGGCCTACTCCACTTATACAAAGAAAAATAATCTGCCAGCTGAAGTGGTTGTCAAGTTCACTAAACAGCGTACGAGAGATCAAATATTGAGAGCAGTTTCAGCGACGCCCTTGAAGATTGAGGAACAGACTATAAGAACACTGAAAGATGTGCCATATGAAATTCGAATGAAAAGGAAGGCTTACAAAAATCTGACCACTTTCCTACAAAACCATCAGATTACTTACAGATGGAGATTTCCTGAAGGACTGGACTTTAAGTTTAAGGACAAAAAGAGAGGATTGACTCCATCTTCAAAGCACAAGAATTTCTGAAGAGACACGCCAGCATGGAGGAAGATGCAGCATTCGCAACGTGGCAAGATTTGAGTAGCGAAAAAGACAGCGACTCAGAGGGGGAAGGAGCCGGAGCGGGAGACGTTGAAGAGAAAAAGGGCCCATCATACAACTTAAGGGACACTAAAGGAAGACATCCCAAGAAGTAATAGTTCGTAGACGCGGAGGAAAGGAGATGATTAATGACTAACCCCAGAGGACATTACTAACCTGACTAACAGATTGTTTTTGGACTCTTTAGTTGACTAAAAGAGACTCTCTAACCATGGTGAATGCCAAAGCGATTTTTTATATTAATTAACATTAACAAATTTAACAGTAAACTCACTCTCAACTTTTCTTTGTCCAACTATATACCCTCCTTTTTTCCCTATATAAAAAGAATAAAATCCTCTCTCTTTAGGAGAGTTTTTACAAAAAAAAAAAAAAATCCGACTCTAGGGTTGCGCTGCTCATCTCCGTTTCCAAGCCGAAGAGCCAGTGCTGTCCGAAGACATTTCTGTGGTCATGTGGCCGGCAAGACTAGATGTTGAGGCGCATGGAACGCTGTTACCTTCCCACCGAAGCAGTACCTATTTATCTACTTGCAATTTCTTGCTTTCAAACTGCTAGGTTAGCAGGAGCTGGGACCAGAGACGGGAGCTCACTCCAACATGTGGCACTTGGGTCTCAAACTGCTGAACTACCAACCTTCCGGTCTGCAGTTTAGCGTCTTAACCACTTGAGCCACCACTCAAGTGCTAAGTGTTAAGTGCCGTCAAATCACTTCTAATTTATGGCGACCCTCTGTGTTATGACTTCCCAAATGCTCTATCGTTAACAACCTTGATCAGGTCTTGTAAACTGAGGGCAGACTCGTAGCTACAGTGGGGCATTTTGGGGCCTGGTCCCCTGACTTCCTGCCAAGGCCCCACAACTTCTGTCCAGCCCCCAGGCCTCCAGCTCTCTGGGCTGCCCAGAGGACTCCTGACTCTCTGGGCCACCTCGAGGGCTCTCCACTACCACCACTTCCCCAAGCACGACTTGCCTCCCACTTAGGCAGGCAGAGTGTGAATGCTGCAAAAGTGAGTCTTTAGAATTTAAATTTTAATTTTTCATTTTGTGATATCACTGTCCCCTGACTTATTTAAAGGCCCCCTGAATTACAGAATCCTGGCTACGGGCCTGACTGAGGGGCATGGCTTCCGTTACAGAGTCAACTCATTACAGAGTCAACCCAGTTTGGTTAGTGGCTAAATGTGCGGACTCTAATCTGGGAGAACCAAGTTTGATTCCCCACTCCTCCACTTGCACCTGCTGGATGACCTTGGGCAAGCCATAGTTCCGAAACAGCTATTCTTGAAAAAGAGCAGTTTCTGTCAGAGCTCTCTCAGCCCCGCCTACCTCACAGGGTGTCTGTTGTGGGGAGGGGAAGGGAAAGGAGCTTATGAGCTGCTCTGAGACTCCCTTGGGTAGTAAACGGTGGGGTATTAATCCAATCTCCTCCTCGTCCTCTCGTCCTCCTCGTCCTCCTCGTCCTCGTCTTCTTCTTCTTCTTCTTCTTCTTCTTCTTCTTCTTCTTCTTCTTCTTCTTCTTCTTCTTCTTCTTCTTCTTCTTCTTCTTCTTCTTCTTCTTCTTCTTCTCCTCTTCTGTCTTCCTCTTCTGTCTTCCTCTTCTCCTGCTGCCTTCAAATTTTCCTAGCATTATTGTCTTTTTATAATACGACCAAAGTACAATAGCCTCAGTTTGCTCACTTTAGATTCTAGAAAGAGTTCAGAAAGTGGACCAAAATACAGTAGACATACCTTACAAAGCACTGGAAGTCTGAAATTCTGAATCTAGGAGCGTATGGATTGTGAAAGTCGGCCAAGAAAAGGGCTGGCAAAGACAAAAACGCTAAGAGCTTGTGCTTTGGTCCATAGCTGATCATGGTGTGTCTAGGCCAGGGCTCCAATTAACCTAGAAACGGCAACCTCATCTGGATCTGACTATTGGGTGGGCTTTAGCTTCTTTGATCGTCTCTATAGAAAGAGAAATACAATACCCCCGAAGGGGTGTGATACAAGAATGAGAAATGGCCAGAAGGTTGACAAACGCAATAAAACAACAGTTTCCAGCTTCCTTCCTCTCTATAGAAATTCATATCATAGACACACATAGCCCTTCCCGCTGCAAACATCACAGTGGTGTGTTGCTCAAGAGGCCCAGCATTTCCAGCAGAGAGCAGGTGTGTGAGCCACGTGTCTCACCCCCAGCTACAGCCCATGCGCTTCACTGATTGGGCCCTGGCTCGAGTCTGGGCACCCTTGTCCATCCTTCTTCACCCCCACCCATGCCCCCACTGTGGTGCTTCAACATTACCTCTGTCCCTGAGGTCAGTGATTAATGGTGACCATCAATCTGCCGCCCCTGCAATGAATGCAACAGGCAGTTTGTGATTAACCTTTAAAAACCCTCCCTCCTTACCCTTTTAAGCCCCATGCTGAGATTATCAAGGAGAAATAAAACAGGACCCATTCATGGTCTCCAGAGAACAGGTCTCCTTTTCTTTTCATATGGAAATAGATGGGTATCAAAAGTTCCTTTGAAGTTTGTTCCATGGCAGAGCAAAATAAATAAATAAATGCACTGAGATAATGCAGTTTGGGCAAAAAGAGAACTGTTTCGCTAGAGAAGAACTTGTTAACCTGTTGCCAGATGTCCTGCCTGGAATAACTTGCTTATTCCTAAACCTCTTCAGAGGACAATTAAAAGCTTCAGAGTTTTATTTCAATAGTTGTTATCTGTGTAATAATCTTAAAGGACCCTAGACAAGATCTTCTTCGTGATACCTGGACCTTCATAACTTCATTGCTTACTTATTTTGTTGCAAGCCAACCGGGACTTAATTATATTGACTCAGCATAGCTAACAGCACAACAGCACAGGGGCACTGCCAAGGAGGAATGCAGTTTTACAGCACGCCTAATGCTGAGCATTCATGTTTAGCTTTTCAGCACAAGCATCAAACTGCATTTCCTTAGGGATGTTGATCCTGTTGTCTTGAAGAGGCTGAGCCTCTATCATTACACCGCAGTCTACTCAGAGGACAGGAAATGTCCTGCTGCACTATAGCCAATACCGGACCTTCATGTATGCAAGTCAAAGATCTTTCAAAGATCATGAGAGCCAGCACATTGCAGTGGTTAGTGTGTTAGAGCCGGTTTGGTGTAGTGGTTAAGTGCGCGGACTCTAATCTGGGAGAACCAGGTTTGATTCCCCACTCCTCCACTTTCACCTGGCTGGATGACCTTGGGCAAGCCATAGTTCTGATAAGAGCTGTTCTTGAAAAAAGGCGGTTTCTGTCAAGAGTTTCTCTCAGCCCCACCTACCTCACAGGGTGTCTGCTGTGGGGAGGAGAAGGGAAAGGAGTTTGTAAGCCACTCTGAGACACCTTTGGGTAGTGAAGGGCGGGGTGTAAATCCAATCTCTTCTTCTTCTCTTCTAGATTAGGATCTGGGAGACCCAGGGTCCACTCTCCAATCTACCATGAAGGTTTGCTGGGTGACCTTGGCCCATTCACAAACTCTTAGCTTAACCTACCTCGCAGGGCTTTGGGGGGATAAAACAGAGAAAGGGAGAATGTTATAAACCGCCGTGGGCTCCTACTGGGGGAAAGACGCGGGATATAAATGAAGCAAATAAAACAAGAATACAGCAGTGGCTTCATCCCATGGTGTTGCTACAGCATTTAAAGGCCTAGAACCAAGATGTGGACTCTTTCCATGCAATCATCTCCTGTAATTAAGGGGGCAGGGTGATGAGCAAGTAGGAAAGACCTACTTGCGATTGGTTGCTCATGGGACTGGGCTTTATCATGCCGGGAAGTCAAAGGAAAAAGTATCCCACACCACTGCTATATTGTGTAAACCGTACCATGGAATGGCTTTGTCCAGAAAATGAGCCTCCCAGACCTCACGGTGGCAAGGCAAAGAGCATAGCATATACCAAGCTCCCTGGTGTCTTGCCACCCCTGAACAGAAACAAGCTGGGATCCAAGGTCGGCTTACCAAGGTTGACTTGAGTGTCATCAGGGAGGAGGGAGCTGGTGGAAGCAGCAGGATCCTTTGCCTCCGTAGCAAGGGTGGTGGTTGAGTGAGATGCGTGGCCAGCCCAACAGACGCTGAAGAATGTGGCCTCGCAGGAGCGGCTGCAGCCCAGGGTCAGAGTGGTTGGGTAGTGACCAACACTCCGTGCTCACACCCGATGTCAATAGGTGGGCCTGGCCCTTGCTGCAATAGGGCAGAGACAGGGTTGGGGCACTACAGGTGGCCCTGGAGAAGGCTGGAGGGACAGGGCCAGCCTGACAGGTAGGCCTAGGAGACTGGAGAGATGCAGAGGGGACAGGACTTTGGGCAGGAAAGGGAAATAAAAGGAGGGCTGGGAACAGAGCTCAAGGAGGACAGCAGCTGGGCACCAGGATCATCACTGGGTGTGCTCCAGCCAAGAAGAGGAGGACCAGGGTGAAAAACCCCTCCCTCTCTTTCTGAAATCTCCAGCAGGCTCTAAAAGGGGAGACAGTGATGGCTGGAGGCAATGGAACCAGGGCAGGGCTGGAGGGGCATGACAAAGTGGTGGAGAATGTGGGCAGTACCCCACCCATAGGACAGCCCCTGCTTCGCTTCCCTATACCGCCCAGTTGGACAGGCGGACAGGCTGTGTTATGCCCACCCGTGTTACTTCCCCTTGACTGAATGTCCAGGTTAGTAGCAGGAACTACAGCAATGATGACCACAGAAATGGCAGAATCCTTTGGTAATATGGACTTGACATAGTTGGGTAATAGCTGGTGGGACACCAGGTCCAACTATTATGAGGAATTACCCAACAACAACACACGGCCCAAGTCTCCCTATTACAGGGCTGCTGGGAGACCTTGGACACATCTCAACATGTTTTGCCTGCAGGGGCAGGGATTGGCAGGTCCATTAGTCCTACAGGGGGCCTTAGCCGGGAATCTGGGTTCCCTTTGACCAAGATGGGACCAGACAATGAGATAGAGGCTTTCTTAGAAACCTTTGAATGAACTCCAGAAGTGGCACAGTGGCCACAAGTGCAGTGGTCCTTTATCTTGGGTTGTTACCTCACAGAGGAGGCACAAGCTGCCCTCAAGGCATTGGATAAGGGTGAGGCTGCGAATTATGCAAAATTGAAGGCAGCCATTTTGGACAGTTATGAAGTGACTCCCAAAACAGATTGACAGAAGTTCTGCAAGATGACCCTGCTGGCCTCAGGGCTATCTCGAGCCTTGATCGCTACTCAAAGATGCCACCACCCAGTGGCTACAACTCTTGACTGATGAAGACCGGTGCACTGTAGAGCAGGTAGTTTCTTTTCTTTACGTAATGTATAGGCTAGCCATCTGATTGGTTTATTTGCGTTTTCAAAACAGTTTTTGTTTGGCATACATTTCTTTCTGGCTGAGTTCAGACTGGCAATTTGCCCCAGTAGGGATCCGTTTCAGCGACACTTCAAACCCGCAGTAAACAGGGCGTCCACACAGGCACATCTGCCTGGCGTCCCCCACCGGTAGCCAACTGGCACTGTTCCGCTTCACTGCCGTGTTAAAAAGATACCTCATGTAACAGGTAGCAAATCCCGAAAGCTTGTGTGTATCCTGCGTTTCCCTGCTTCCGGGAAGTCTGAACGCTCTACCGATAAGCCGGGAGCAACCCACGCTGGGCAGAAGGCAGCAGCGGTATGATTAGCCATGCTCCGCTCTACTGCCCAATGTGGGGTTCTTCACCAATCGGCAAAATGCGCTCATGCGCACATACAGCCATACACCCACAGCTGAATTAATGGGGAAATGCTGCATACAGCGTGCCTCCGGGGCAGCAGTCTGAATGCTCCCGCGCAGCTCTGCCCAGTATGCTCTGGCAGCAGCCTGGGCTGTGTGAATGGGAAACCCCGGATCAGTTTGTTCCGGGGCTTTTCTGCCGCAACTGGCTCCCGGAGCAAATTGCCAGTCTGTCCTCAGCCCCTGTGTTAATAAGCAGTTCATTTGGTGTTGTAAAAGTTTTAATTTCACTTTTATCTGTTCAGTTGAGGGATCTTGTTTCAGCTTTTCTTCCTGTTTTTTAATCTATTCTTGAATCTGAGGAAATTTTTCTGATCTTAACTTTTTAACTTGTGCAGCTTCTCTAATCAGCCAGCCTCTGGCGTAGGCTTTAAATGCACCCCTTACAATTGTGATGGAGATCTGTGGTTGAATATTTTGTTCAAAGAACATTTAGAATTCTTTTTTGGATGCTCTTATACATTTTTCATTCTTTAAAATGAAGGTTTTCAACGTCCATCTATTTTTCTTTGGAGTATCCTGAATTATCAGCATGACTGGCTTGTGATCTGCAAAAGTTGCTGGAAGGCTCTCCCAGTATATCATTTCTACCAGCACATATCTATTCTTGACCACAACTTATGTCTTGCAGAGCAAAAGGTATAACCTTTTTTTTGTGGATTTCTGACTTTCCATGCATCCACTAGATTATATTCTTCTGCTAATTGTAGAAATATGGCAGGAAGTTCATTTCCTTGTTTCTGTTTTCGTATTATTATTTTTCCATCTGAAGATCTATCAAAGACTGCATTGTGATCTCCCACGATGCAAATTTCATCGAAATTTTGTTTTAAGGTCAGTTCTTGCAAGCATTTATAGAATTTCTCCTGATGCTGGTTGGGTGCATAAATGTTTACAATCAAGGTCAGTTTTCCTTGCCTTTGTATTTGCAGCAACAGAATATGGCCATCTTCTGAAGCATAGATAAACTCTGGATGTAAGTGTTCTTTTACATAGGTCACAACACCTCTTTTTCTTGTCCTTGTATGAAGAAATAAAGGTTTTTACCAAATTTCTTAATTTGTAAATATTTCTGATCTGCATCTTTTATATGAGCCTCTTTCAGACAGATAATATCTAGCTGCATTTTCTTCAATTGTTGAAATATCTGTCTTCTTTTCTGGGGTGCATTCAATTCATTTACATTTATTGAAACTATCTTTATTTTTCTTCTATCCATCATATACGTGCTTCTGTTGTTCCGTGTCTTCTTTGTCCCTCTTTTGCAGTCTTGTAAGTATTTGAGATGTTGTGATCTTTAGTGCTTTTTTGGTTGATGTTGTTTTTTAAGATATAGTTAAAGATGTCCCTGAAGCTCCCTGAAGGTCTTGATCTTGTTCTTCTGTAGCTGTTGTCTTCTTCAGTTTTAAGATCTCTTTCATGTGTCTTAAGGAAGTCCTCTGCTTTAAAGGTTGAATTAATTCTGTACCTTTTACCTTTGTAGGTGAGAAGTATGCCTCTGGGAGTAGCCATCTATAAGGAATCTCATTTCTTTTTAGTATGGCTGTCCCTATATTCTTTCCCTTTCTCTCTGACTCTCCATGGGATTTCTTTTAAGATGTTTATCTCTAAGTCTTCTATGTGTAGGGATGTTTCATTTGTTGCTTTAAGTATCTCATCTCTTGTAGTTCTCTTATGGAATCTCACATGCACTTATCTAGGAAGTTGGTTTCTTCTGGCATAAGCTGAGTTTATTCTACATGCAGTATCAATCTCATCCAAAACTTCCTCTGTTTCCTCATTTTCATGTATTTTGCCAGGGTGAATGCCATCAGCTTCTTCGTATCTTCATCTTTCTCTTCTGGAATATTTGAAATCTTTAAAATATATGCTGCTTTATTCAATTCCAATCTCATCAGGTCTTGTTCCATAGAGGCCTGTTTAGTGTCTATTGCTTGAACTTTGAGGTCTGTCTCCTCAGCTTTGTCTTCCAATGTTGACGTTCTTTTACTCAGATCAGCTATCTTCTGATTATTCCTGATAAGTTGCTTCTGGAGATCATCCGTTTTGTTTGAAAGTTGTTGTGACATATCTTTTGTTGTATCTTTAGCGGGATCCAGACCCCCTCACTTCTGCAGGAGTATACTGCATACCACGCAGTTGTGGACAAGATTACATCGGGACCACACAGAGTAGGTTTTAGACAAGAACAAGAGGCGGGACCCGCGATACTCGCGGAGGGGGGAGGGAGTATTCCAGCCACCAAGCTTCCCCCTCCCTCCCCCCCAGTGGTGGTGGCAGCAGCGGCGAGGCCAGCTGGCCCGCCAAGATTCCCCCTCCCCAGCAGCAGCAGAGGGGCGGCGAGGCTGGCCGGCCCGTCAAGCCTCCCCCTCCCTCCCACCCCCCAGCAACGGCAGCGGCAAGGCCCGCCGGCCCGCCGAGATTCCCCTCCCCAGCAGCAGCAGAGGGGTGGCGAGGCTGGCCGGCCCATCAAGCCTCCCCCTCCCTCCCTCCCACCCACCCACCCACCCAAGCAACAGGGCAGCGGCGGCGGTGGGGGAGGCTGGCCGGCCGGCTGGCCCGCCAAGCCTCCCCCTCCCTCCCTTTCAAGCAGCAGAGCGGCGACAGCGGCGGGGGGAGGCCGGCCGGCTGGCCCGCCAAGCCTTCTCCCGCCCTCCCATCCCATGCGCAGGGAACGCTCTTACTTTTTTGGGGATTTAGGTATTCCCCTTACATTTTAAAAAACTTTTTAGATTTTTCTGCACACGTGGGGACTGCCCCACGTGCGCAGGAAAATCTCCCTGCCCCCACGTGCCCCTGATGTGCGGATTTAGATATCCGCACACAGGGGGCCACTTGGGAATTAGATATATAGATAAAAGAACATGAAAGACACTGCAGACTTGGCCAACCTGAAAAATCAGCAGTTGCTGAACATAGCCTAACTCAAACAGGACACAGCATTTTGTTCCAGGACACTGAAAGACTGGACAACACTTCCAATTACCATGTCAGATTAGATAGGGAAACCATTGAAATTCATAAACATAAACACAATTTCAACAGGAAAGAAGAGAGTTTAAAAATAAATAGGCATGGTTTCCTGTCCTGAAAAACAAGAAATTGCTCTACATCTGACAATAGCACTACAGATAAAATTAGAATTTCAATACCCATTCCACATACAAAATAATCTCCTCAGGAAACAGGAAATCTCCTCAGGAAACAATCCATAGACAAAAGAACCTCCTCAGGAAAGCTCCTGCATTAGCATCTTCATATCCTGGAGAACTCCTACAAGATAATGACTCAGCCTTCCCCCACCTTCTGGGATAGATATAAATTACCTGCCTACCATTTTTCTGCTCACCTTGACACAGAGAGTACTCCGTCTTTCTGTGTTATACCTCTGAGGATGCCAGTCACAGCTACTGGTGAAACGTTAGGTCCTACAATGCCAAGACCACAGCCACACAACCCGGAAAATCTACAGCAACTAATGAACTCCGGCCATGAAAGCCTTCGGCAATATGTTGGTGCTAGGATTATTTCAGCAGTAACATCAATTATAGCTGGGGAAGATGTTGTATTGCAGGTGAAAAGGTTGTCTTAAACTGTGCTGTGCTACCATCAGCCTTCAGTCCCACTTTGCTTTTTATTTGCCTTTAATCTGTGGGAAATGTTGTCCCTTGATGAGAAAAAGAAATTACAGGTTTGAATTGCATGCCAGTGCTGTGCTGGAGAGCTTTTTGACTCTCATACTTCCATTGATAAGTATGCAAATCATTGAACAAATCACAATTAAAATTCAAACAAGTTCAAAGCATTATGAGCAATGCTTGCAAACAGGCTTTCATTTTTTTTTAACAGCCTCTTATCAATCTCAAGTATTTATCTGTTATTTGAATACCTTTTTGTGTATTTTAGACGTTGAGAACATACGGAAGTGTGCTATACACACTCTTATTTAGGATTGAATTGTTAGTTATGTTATCACTGTCTCTTAGGTTGATTATACGAATACATTACTATATGATCAGATCAGATCAGAACTTGCTATGCAAATTACATATCACAGTTTCCATGAGAAATACAAAACCCTGAAACAATGTTTACCTGGTCTGTGAAATCCAGGAACAGCTTTGAGACTCCTGATAGAGGCTTGGCCACTAGAGACATTACTGTGGGGAAATATCTGTATTTATTTATCAGTGGTGGAAAGTGCCGTCAAGCTGCAGTCAAACATATGGCAACCTTGCAGGTTTTTCAAGATAAAAGAGATTCAGAGGTGGCTTGCCATTACCTGGCTCTGTGTTGAGACCCAGATATTTCTTGGTGGTCTCCCCTCCAAATACTAACCAGGGCCAATCCTGCTTAGTTTCTGAGTTCATAAGAACATAAGAGAAGCCAATGTTGGATCAGGCCGACGGCACATCCAGTCCAACACTCTGTCACACAGTGGCCAAAAATACCAGGTGCCATCAGGAGGTCCACCAGTGGGGCCAAGACACTAGAAGCCCTCCCACTGTTGACCCCCCCAAGCACCAAGAATACAGAGCATCACTTGTCCCAGACTGAGAGTTCCTATCTATACCGTGTGGCTAATAGCCACCTATGGACTTCTGCTCCATATGTTTATCTAATTCCCTCTTGAAGCTGTCCATGCTTGTAGCTGCCACCACCTCCTGTGGCAATGAATTCCAAGTGTTAATCACTCTTTGGGTGAAGAAGTACTTCCTTTCATTCATTCTAACCAGACCACTCAGCAATTTCATTGAGTGCCCATGCGTTCTTGTATTGCGAGAAAGGGAGAAAAGTACCTCTTTCTCTACCTGTTCTATCCCATGCATAATCTTATAAACCTTGATCATGTCAGCCATCGTTTCTCCAAGCTAAAGAGCCTCAAGTGCCTCAACCTTTCTTCATAGGGAAAGTGTTCCAACCCTTTTATAATTCTAGTTGCCCTTTTCTGCACTTTTTCCAAAACTATAATATCCTTTTTAAGGTGTGGTGACCAGAACTGTACACAGTACTCCAAATGAGGTTGCACCGTTGATTTATACAGGGGCATTATGATATTGGCTGATTTGTGTTCAATTCCCTTCCTAATAATCCCCAACATAGCATTGGCCTTTCTTATTGCAGTCACCCACCGTGTCGACATTTTCAGTGAGTTATTTACTACGACTTCAAGATCTCTCTGACAAGACCAGGCTCCCCTGGGCTATCCGGGTCAGGATGTTGGTATTCTGCTTTTTCAAACTGTAAAAGGTAAAGGTAAAGGTTCCCTTGTTCGAAAGCCAGTTGAATCCGACTCTAGGGTTGCGGTGCTCATCTCCGTTTCAAAGCCGAAGAGCCAGCGCTGTCCGAAGACATTTCCGTGGTCATGTGGCCGGCTTGACTAAACACCAAGGCGCACGGAACGCTGTTACCTTCCCACTGAAGTGGTACCTATTTATCTACTTGCAATTTCTTGCTTTCGAACTGCTAGGTTGGCAGGAGCTGTAACTAGAGATGGGAGCTCACCCCGTCATGCGGCACTCACGGGTCTTGAACTGCTGCACTACTGACCTTTCACAGCCTGCAGTTCAGCGTCTTAACCACTTGAGCCACCGCAGCTCCATTTCAAACTGTAGACATTGCATTTTTGTAGACAAGGGGATCTGGAGAACAACCTCTGAAGAAGATCATAATGGGTGAGCCGATTCCTACGGTCATTCTGATACTCTGGGTTCACATCATGTAGGGCTTTAAAAGTCAAAAACAGCACTGTGAATTGCAGATAGAGAGAAATAGGAAGTCAAAGCAGATATTTAACTACAGAAGTATTATAGTCATAGCAGCTTGTCCCTGCCTCCATCCTTGCTTCCACATTTTAGACTAGCTGAAGCTTTAAAGGCAGCCCCACCTTTCAATCTACCTCTGCTACCTGAGTAAAAAAGTCACAGAAATGATCAGCCGGAATAGAAACCACCTGTACACGACTTTGTAAATTATTCTTAACAAAGCTCATGGGCTGTGGTCACACACACTAAATAATTCACTTTCAGTGCACTTTCCTACTGGATTTTACTGCGTGAACTGGCAAAATCCAGTTGGAAAGTGTATTGAAGGTGGATTGAAAGTGGATTATTTTGTGTGTGACTGCAGCCATATTTGGGTTAAGGCTTCTGGTGGTCTCTTGCCATTAGAGCTTACAAAACATTTCCATCACATCTGGTAATTTGCCAGAGAGCTTATTTAGAAGAAGAAGAAGAAGAAGAAGAAGAAGAAGAAGAAGAAGAAGAAGAAGAAGAAGAAGAAGAAGCAGCAGCAGCAGCAGCAGCAGCAGCAGTGATTGGATTTATACCCTGCCCTTCACTCGGAGTCTCAGAGTGGTTTACAAACTCCTTTCCCTTCCCCTCCCCACACCAGACACCCTGTGAGGTAGATGGGGCTGAGAGAGCTCTTTCAAGAACTGCCCTTTCAAGGACAGCTCTTGTCAGAACTATGGCTTGCCCAAGGTCATCCAGCAGGTGCAAGTGGAGGAGTGGGGATCTTAATATACATGCTCAACAGAAATAAAGATTATGGCAGGTCTGGGGAGGCAATGCCAGTTGTGGGGCCAATGATGGTGGCAGCAGGAAATTAAAATCAGCATGCAAGTTGGTAGCTTCCCAGTGGAAGTGGTGGTCGTGGTCGTGAAGAATTGTGGCAGACCTGAATAAAGTGGAAGACACATGAGATAGGACACCATTAATCACTCATCCACTCAGCAGAACACAGGTTCTTTATATTGCAAACAAACAAACAAACAAACAAACAAACAAACAAACAAACAAACCACCCTTGCTTTATGCAATAAAATACTATTGCCCACCAAATACATGAACAAAATCTTTGTGACATTATCCTGACATGTTTTGTTAATCTGCAGTTGCTGTTCTTCAAGGATCTCTTCTGGATCAAGTCGCCCATGTTACTAGATACTTTATTTGGATTTGTCAGACACAGCTTACATTTTAATATGACCAGACAGAGACAAAGTAAAAGGGAAAGCAAAATTACAAGAGGATGATGTAATATTCCCAGAATTCTTCAGTAGGTCAAAAGCCAATCTAGGAATAGCACCCAGTGCTCAAGGCCAGGCTGCGTGACAAAGGGAACACTTGAAACCCTTAAGTCGAAAGCAAGGGTGCGCCCCTTGAAGAACCAGAGCATGATTCAATGTGCCCCGTTGGCTTCCTTCATCAGAAATGTCTAAAGAACTGGCTATGAGAGGCCTAGGACTACCCAATCATCCTTCCTGGAGCAATTCAGCTTTCATACGAAAAGGAAGGTTGACAGCACTCTTGTCTACTTAAGGCCTTAAAAACTAGGAATGGTTTAATCTGAATAACAATAATATCAGGGCCTTCTAGCTCTGGAACTCACATAAAACATATTTTCTACTTTTTAAAAAAGCCCTGGATGGCGATGCTATCAGAACAAATCAAATTCTTAACTTAAAAAAAAAACTCTGCAGCAAGTGAATGATCAGAAAAGTCATCCAGGCCCCGGTCACACGGGAGGATATGCCATGCAAGAGGGATGTATCGGGGGTACATCAAGCGGGCATGATCATACCACAACATCTGGCAAGCGTCCGCACCTGCCCCAACCCATCCCATCTGACCGAAAACGTGGATCGAAAAGGTACTAGGCAAAATGGAGTACCTACCGGAAGATCCACATCAACAGCGGGCGTGGCATCGTGGATGCACCTGCAGTCTGTTGCATCCTGTAGCCGTCCACAACCCATGCATGCGCCCTAATGCGGGACCACCGTGTTGCCTCGCTAGGACTCCAGCCTTTGCCTTCTGAGTGTGATCGGGTGCCGATGGAGGGAGGACGGAGCTGTGGGGGAGCATAAGATTGTGCTGTGCTTCTTTTAGCTCCACATCTAATATGCCTCCCTTCCCCGACGGATTTTCCCGCTCGTGTGACCGGGGCCTCAGTAAACCTAAATAGAACCAAAACTGTTTACTCACCCTTTCATCAACTGTTGCATTTTCAGTTTGTGTCATTATCTTGATACTGCCATTTGCCCTGCTTTCTTTTGTATCGCACAAGTGCTGAGACTTGGCTACTAATTCAACCGTTGCTGTCTGTCTATCTAACAGCTACTAAAATCAAAGTGAGGATCAATATTTCAACTTTTTTCTTTTCTTTTGTGTGATGGAATTACATGAATATATCGACACAACAACCTGTCAACAGCCTAAATAACTAGATTTTTTTGGGCATTAATAAACCACCATCATCCCTTTAGTTCACAACAGGGATTTTATGTCCTAACACAGGGGTGGGCAAACTTGCTCAACGTAAGAGCCACACAGAATAAATTTCAGATGGTTGAGAGCCGCAAGACATGAACAAATATTACATGCACATTTTTATTTAGAAAATATGCAGATTTGCTTTTTATTACCATTAAATGAGACTGCCAAAAATAAAAACAAAAGGGGTAAAAACAGATATTGATGATGATATTTATTTGTCCAATGATATTTATTTGTCTAAGAGAGAGAGAAAGAGGGGAGGTGGAAAGAAAGAATGAAAGGTGGAAAGAGCGAGAGCGAGAGAGAAACAAAGAAAGCAAAGAGATAGGAGGGATGGGGGAGGGAGGGAGGGATCAAATGTATGCCTCCCCTTCACTTCCCCAGCTGCCTTGCTGGGAGCCACACAATATGTGTGAAAGAGCCGCATGTGGCTCCCAAGCCGCAGTTTGCCCACCCCTGTCCTAACATCAAGAGAGATTTTTTTTAAAAAGTAAAGCCAAATGACAGCAGCTATTGTATAATAAATTGTCCCATGACAAAGAGTTCATTATCCCGGCTCTTTGTAGCAGGAACCCTTTGCATAGTAGGCGACACACCTCAATGTAGCCAATCCTCCAAGAGCTTACAGTAGCCCCTGTAAGAAGAGCTCTGTAAGCTCTTAGAGGATTGACTACATTAGGGGTGTGTTGCTTAATATGCAAAGGAGTTCCTGCTACAAAAAGAGCCCTGATTATGACCATACAAGCAGGAACCTGCAAGGACTTGTGGGAAGCATATCATCTCTCCCTCCTCCATTATTTCCCCTTTCCTGAAAGCCCTCATAGATGCTCCCACATAGGGTTGCCAGCTAGGGATGGGCACAAACCGGCACATAAAGCAAAGTTTGTGCTGAATTTGTGCTGGTTCAGGGGTCATAAAGTGATGTTTGGGGAAGCACTTGTGTCACAAAGATTTCTCAAACTTCGAGGGTGGTTTGGGGTGGTTCTCTCTCACAGTGCAAATGCAGCTCTGAACGCCCTCACTCGAGTCTTTCTCTCTGGGGAAGAACCCCTTTTGAGGTGGACAGCTTACTCTGGCTCAGTAAAGTGACGCCTGCCCCAGTTTGCGTTGCATGGTTTCAGACGGATCTATTTAGAGAACTGCCAGCTTCGTACACTCCACCCGTGCTTTTTCCTCTGGGGAGGGAAGAAAAGCCCATTTCAAGGTGGGCAGTCAATCAATCAAACTCCAAAGCAACGATGCGGATGGGATTCTCTCCAGCCTTTGAAACACCAATAGGGACCCTCGAAAGCTTGACAGGCATTGCTGGGTGCCAGTTACAGAGCTCCCATTTGGCTCCTATGAGATCTGAAAACCATATAAAGCCTAAGCTGCAGCCCAGCCCTCCTTTGTTGGCTTTTCAGTGAATAGGAGAGGATTGGAATCGAGAGAGATGGGCAGGGGATTGCCCTTTGTTCTGTGTGTGCCACCCAGCCTTTCTGCTCACTTTGAGCAGTGGGGTTTCACTTCTGCTGTGGGTTCCTCTGAAGATGGCCTGCATTTCTACCCACCCTCCCTTTGATCAACTCTCTGGGCTGGGGTATGTTTCCTGGGCCAGGGCTCTGTGTGCCACACCCAACCTTTCTGCTAGTGGGGCTTCACTTCTGCTGTGGGTTCCTCCACACCTCCTTTTTGTGATCTTCTATCTCTCTGTTGGTGGGCTTCGGGTGTTCAGTGGGCCAGGGCTTCGTGCACCAGCATTACCCAGCCTTTCTATTCACACCAAGGATTGGGGCTTAGCTTCTCCTGTGGGCTCCTTGGCTGAGGGCCTACATTTATACATACCCCACCCCACCACTCCTTTTTTGTGATCTTCTGTCTCTCTGCGGGTGGGCTTTGGGTGTTTGGATCAGGGCTCACATCCACACAGCCTCTCTGCTCACACCAAGCAGTGGGGCTTAGCTGGTGGTTGCCTTGGCTGAGGACCTACATTTTTACACACCCCACCTTACCCCTCCTTTTTATCAACTCTCTGGGCTAGTATTAGTTGCTGTAGATTTTCCGGGTTGTGTGGCCGTGGTCTTGGCATTGTAGAACCTGACGTTTCGCCAGCAGCTGTGACTGGCATCCTCAGAGGTATAACATGGAAAGATGGTGTACTCTCTATGTCAAGGTGAGCAGAAAAATGATAGGCAGGTGATTTATATATACCCTGGAAGGTGGGGTAGGGCTGAGTCATTATCTTCTAGGAGTTCCCCAGGCTATGCACATGCTAATGGAGGACCTTTCCTGAGGAGGTTCTTTTGTCTATGGATTGTTTCCTGAGGAGGTTCTTTTGTATGTGGATTGGCTGTTGAAATTCTAATCTTATCTGTAGTGCTATTGTCAGCTGTAGAGCATTTTGTGTTTTTCAGGACAGGAAACCATGCCCTATTTATTTTTAAACTCTCTTCTTTCCTGTTGAAATTGTGTTTATGTTTATGAATTTCAATGGCTTCTCTGGGCTAGTGTTTGGATGTCTGGTGGGCCAGAGGCTGGGTGTCAGGAGTTGGACTTGGGTGGTTTCAGGGCTTCGGCACCATGAGGGTGAGAGTGGGTGGAAGAAGTGGTCAGTTGGGTGTAGTGGTTAAGTGTGCAGACTCTAATCTGGGAGAACCGGGTTTGATTCCCCACTCCTCCACTTGCAGCTGCTGGATGACTTTGGGCAAGCCATAGGTCAGAACTGTCCTTGAAAGGCTAGTTTCTGTCAGAATGTCAGGTCCCCAGCTAAAACACTCTCCACACACACAATGGGCAGTGAAATGCTTTATTGAAGA
Organism: Gekko gecko; assembly: GCA_029375565.1. Taxonomy (NCBI): domain Eukaryota; kingdom Metazoa; phylum Chordata; class Lepidosauria; order Squamata; family Gekkonidae; genus Gekko; species Gekko gecko. Next base: position 115,961,743 of record JAPDNY010000003.1, on the reverse strand, counting down.
TATGCTTGATGTAGGTACGAGAACTTTTGTTAGGACTGAAGAAAACCGCGGGAACTTACAGGTTATAGGTAAAAGCATAAAATTCCACACTCTCATATGTCACACCTGATCCCTAGCATTTCTGTGGCAACACAGGCAGATATATGGTGCCCTATCTAACCTAGCTTAGGCACAGAGAGTCTCCAAGGTCAATCACATGAGAACCAACTCTTGGGTCACAACTTGAGGAATGATTACGGCTACTACTTCAACATGACAAGTGAAGGGAAGAGAAAGCAGAATTTAAGGAAATGAAAGTTAGGCCTGAGCTTGACACAGAGCTCTCTCAGCCCCACCTACCTCATAGGGTGTCTGTTGTGGGGAGGGGAAGGGAAATGAGTTTGTAAGCCACTCCGAGTGAAGGGCGGGGTATAAATCCAATCTCCTCCTCCTCCTCTTCTTTTTCTTTGTGTGGGGAGGAAGCACTCAGCCTCTTGTGTACCAGTCCCTGGAAACTAAACACAGCCACCCCCTGGAGGATGTCCCCAGGCCTCCTTCCTCTGCTCTGTCCATGGGGCTCTCACAGGACATTAAAGAGTTTTTGGCACTTCCCAAACAGCAGAAGTTGCTAACACTGTTTGGAAGGGAGGACTCCGACAGCAGTGATTCAGAGGGTGGTGGTGCTGGTGAAGCATCCGCCTCTTCCACATCCCAACTCCCTACTGCTCCTGCTGCCATCATAGGTAGGCCTCCCTCCGGCACTTCCCAGCCCAGCACCAGAAAGCAGCTGTGCCTCCCATCTACTCCAATCATGGCTGTGGGGTCATGTTTCCAGGCCACTACCATGTGGAAATACTTCTGCACCCTCCCTAGTGACCCTTGTGTGGTGGTGCTCCAGGCATCCCATACCCATGTCCAGTGGGGCAGAAACACCCAACATCTGCAGGGCCCTCATCTCAATAGGGAACATGTTCCACCAGGTAGGGGCCAGGGTAGGGGCCAGGGCAGAGAAAGCCTTGGCCCTGGTTGAGGCTAGGCGGACATCCTTTGGGCCAGGGATTACCAGGAGATGTTGACTGTCAGAGCATATGCTCTTTGGGGCATGTATGGGAAGAGGTGGTCCCTTCGGTATGTTGGTCCCAGGCTTTGAAGGTTATTATCAACATGAAGCCAGGCATCAATGCCAGCAGCTGTGCCGCCGCATTTTGCACCAGCTGTAATTTCCGGATCAGCTTCAGGGGTAAGCCTGCGTGAGAGCGAGCTGCAGTAATCAAGCCTGGAAGTGACCATTTTGTGGGTCACTGTAGCTAGGTCCTGGGGGGAAAGATAGGGCTTCAGTAGCCTGATCTGCCTAAGATGGAAAAATGCAGATCTGGAGACTCCATAGACAAGGAGGGATCCAGTGTTACTCCCAGGCTCCTCACTGACTGGGCTGGCACCAAAGATGCCCCTTCCAGTATGGGAAGCCTGGTGCCGACCTCCATACCTCCCCCAGCCCAGGTACAGGACCTCTGTCTTCGATGGATCTAACTTCAATCAACTCTTCCACAACCATCCAGCCACAGCATCCAAATCCTCAGCCAGATTTCCAGGGACGGAGGACAGATGGCCATCCATTGAAGATAGAGCTGCGTGTCATCAGCATATTGATGACAGCTGAGCCCATACCTCTGGACTAACTGGGTGAGGGGGCACATATAGGTGTTGAATAACATTGGCAAGAGGATTGCTCCCTGTGGCACTCCACATTCTAGTGGGTGCCGTGGGGAGACCCTCTCGCCTAGTGCCACCATCCGTCCCCCACCATGGAGAAAGGAGGAAAACTATTTCAAGGCAGTCCCCTGAACTCCTACATCGGTGAGGTGGTGGGTCAAAATATTGTAGCTGACTGTGTCAAATGCTGCTGTTAAGTCTAATAACAACAGCAGTGCTGACCCACCTCGATCCAGATGTCTATGGAAATCATCTGTAAGGGCGACCAGAGCTGTCTCCATCCCATGACCTGGGTGGAAGCCGGACTGGAAGGAGTCAAGGATGGAAGCATCATCCAGGAAAGCCTGGAGTTGTTTGGCCACCACTCTCCTCAACCACCTTGCCCAGAAATGGTAGGTTTGATAGTGGACAGTAGTTGGTCAGGACTGTTGGATCCAATAACGTTTTTTTCAGAAGAGGACCAACTACCGCCTCCTTCAAAGCCTCTGGGAAAGTCCCAGCAGAAAGGGATAAATTGATAATTTCTTCCAGTGGGACCCGGATGCTCTCCCCACAAGATTTCATTAGCCAGGAAGGGCATGGGTCAAGGAGGTAGGTGCTACAGCTTCAGTGCTACAGCAGTACCACTGAGATGCCTTGGCACCATATTGGTTTAGTGCTACAGTGCTCAATTTAGTATGTTTTTAAAAAAAGTTAAAGGAAGATCATGCCAAGAAAAAGGACTGGAAAACCCCCCGCACTGTTTGAAATGACCACAGCACTTGAAAGATAGCTCGTGATCAGAAGGAAATTGATGTATGAAACCCCGGTCCCTATATTGCTTTACTAGAACTGGATCAACAACAGATACCATCTGGTTTAGAATGGTAATGTGAAAGAGGACTACAACTGAGAGTTGTTCCTGGTGTACATGCAGGGCTATTTTGGGGCAGAAACACACAGGAATGGAGTTCCAGCAGGCTCCTGAGTTGGCCACGCCCAGCAGGAACTCATTAGCATAATGAGCACACCCAACAGCAGAAACTCATTAGGATTGGCTATATTAGGGGTGTGTGGCCTAACATGCAAAGGAGTTCCTGCTCCAAAAAAAGCCCTGGGTTTTGACAACAAACAAGGTAAACAGAATAAGAAGCAAAAGGTGGGTGTGGCTGGATGACCACACTTCTGGTAATATGGGGGTGTGTCCTAATATGCTAATGAGCTGTGTTGTCTGGGTGTGGCCCAATATGCTAATAAATTTCTGCTGTTCGGTGTGGCTTATTATGCTAATAAGTTCCTGCTGGGCTTTTTCTACAAAACAAAGCCCTATGTACATGTCTCACCTCTTATTGGTTGCCTCTTTTCCCGCATTTGAGCATTCTCTCTGATTGGCTCCCCCCCCGATTTTTAATTCCTTTACCTGACTTGCATCAGGTACACAGCTCCAGTGGCATACCTAGTGTATTTGACTCTCAGAGCAAATCATTTTTTACCCCCCCTCCTTTTTATGACAAAATTGTCCAGGCCAGGGCTCAAGTGGGCTGACTTCTGATGAACTCAGGGGGGCTTATGCTCGAGTAAGCATGTGTGGAGAGGGGCACTTCCAGGATGAGTCTCTCCTGGTCTCCAACACCTGTGCCCTTTCTTGGGGGAGAGGCTCCATGAAAGCCCCTTCCTCACTTTGCTCTGCCGAGCCGCCAACTTTGCATAGAGTGGTGGCTGATCTCTCAAGAGAAGCTCTATTTTTATGCACACAAACACCCACCTCTCTGGATGGGTCTCTGGCCAGACAATGCTTCCATGAGGGTCCAAGGGCTCTAGGCTTTTGACACGAGTTAGTCCCACTTACACCTTGAAACCTGCTGCTGTTAATGCACGCATAAAGACTGACTACTTCAGCAGAGGCACCCTCCAGCACTGAAACTGTTGCAATGCTGGTGTGCAAATACATTTTTTTTAAAGTTTGCCATCCAAACTCACCCTTTCTGGGTGGGTTTTGGGCAACAATCCGTGAGGTGTGGGGGAAAAGATTCCGAGCAAGAGGCTATCTTGCAAATTCATTCCACAATGGGGGCGGGGGGGGCGGAAGTACAGTAGTAACACGTTTCTGAAAGAATGGGGGGGGGCACAGAAAGACCAGGACAGCATGGGGATGTTAACCAAGTTGTCTGGAGACAAGGGGAAAAAAAGAGGTAACATAGCCCTGACCTGGATAGCCCAGGCAAGCCCAGTCTCCTCAGATCTCAAAAGCTAAGCAGGGCCAACTCTGGCAAGTACTTGGATGGGAGACCTCCAAGGAATACCAGGGCCAGGACACAGAGGCAGGTGATGCCAAGCCACCTCACTGAAACATCCAAGCCCCACTAGGGGTCACCAGAAGTCAACTATGACTTCC
>JAPDNY010000003.1:115927947-115941850 GCA_029375565.1 Gekko gecko | reverse complement strand
TTGGGCCACAATTAATGGTGCTACTCATTCTGAGACACCCTTTATATCAGCTATCACACCTGATACATGGTGCCAATATTTTTCTGATTTATTTTTTGAGGATTCTTCAATTGGAATGCAACTGGTTCATTCTCCCTTGGACGGTCTCCCAGAGTGGCCTCCTGTTACCCCCGGAGGAAATAACAACTCTTATAGATCAGCTGAAATTAGGCAAAGCTCCAGGCCCAGATGTGATAATCCCTGAGGTATTGAAAGCTGACCCAGAGTGGTGGGCCTCCCTGCTAGCTGCTCTTTTCGCCATGGTAAATAAGACTGGCCAGATGCCAGCAGCTTGGACCAATGCAGTAATTGTTCCCATCTACAAAAAGGGTTGTCATCTTAATCCCCCAAATTTTAGACTTAACCACTACACCAAACTGGCTCTTACGCCAGACTGGCTACACCACCAAACCACCTTTACTTCCTTTCTACCTGGTTTCTTTGGTTGTATCCCTCCTGATGACTGCCTTTAGTCTTCCTGAAAGCTGTCTTTGACTCTTTAGTCCCTTTCCTTTTCTTGCCATAGTTGGTTGATCTAGCCTGGTGGGGCATATAGTAATTTCTCCATCTTGTCTTTTATGTGGCAGCAGCTCCTAGCCTAAGTTTTTAAAAATGTGTGAATAATACTAGGAAGCATTAGGCTCCCCCCTTTCTTTGTATTGTGCTTTCCCCCAAGCCCATCAGCAAGTACCTCTTTAATACGACCTCTTTCCAAACCAACACCCTCAGGCTAAAGACAGTAGGTTTTCACGATTCTCCTTGCTCACTTTTTCAAATAATTTCAGTTTTGATCATCAAAGTTTATAGAGCAGCTGACCTCAAAATGCTGCTTGTGCCTATTCCTCACCCCCTGCTCCACCCCATATTATCTTCTACTGGTAAGGATTTGCCAAGAGAAGAGCAGGATGATTTAAGATACCATCTCTAAGTTAAATATGAGCAGCCGGTGTGATGCGGTGACAAAAAAAGGCTAATGCAATCTTGGGGTGTATCAACAGAGGCATAACATCCAGATCACGAGATGCCGTAGTCCCGCTGTACACTGCATGGGTCAGGCCGCACCTGGAGTATTGTGTGCAGTTCTGGAGGCCCCACTTCAAAAAGGATGAAGTGACTGCTCTCTTGAAGTATTTGAAGGGCAGTGTCACTCAGAGGAGGGCAGGGAGCTGTTCCTGTTGGCAGCAGAGGAGAGGACTCGCAATAATGGGTTTAAATTAAGGGCGGGAAGGTACTGGCTGGATATCAGGGAAAACTTTTTTACTGTAAGAGTCGTTCAACTGTGGAATCAGTTGCCTGGGAGGTGATGAGCTCCCCCTCACTGGCCATCTTTAAGCAGCATCTGGACAAACACTTGTCAGGGATGCTCTAGGTTGATCCTGCATTGAGCCCCAGGGGGTTGGACTAGATGGCCTCAATGGCCTCTTCCGACTCTGTGATTCTAGGATTCTCTACAGAACTTAGCCAAGGGGGCTGAATCATTTGTGAGACTTACATGTGTAAAAATGCTCTTTGGGATGAAGCAAGCTCAGTGGCCTTGCTCTTTCTAGGCTAACTTGGGACAAAGTGCATAGTTTCAGCTAGATTTGTGATGTTTACTATTAGCATAAGCTGGTTCCAGAATTGGAGCTGGGCATTCCTGGGAGAGGAAGAGGTCAAGCAGACAGCTTCTAATGTTTACAGTTAGGCCACTAGGACAAATAAAGGTTTAAACAGTGTTCTCTGAGTGCATGGTTTCTGTATTCCTGTTATTGTTGACTGAGCACTATCTGGTGTTTGAATCAAGACAGCTGGGGGGGGGGGTCAAATGGAATGCCTCGGGCATGGTCTGGAGGTCAGTGGTGTTTGTCTGGGGAACCTCCTGGGAGCATTATGCACACTGCTTTGAGCTCCCTGGAGGCTTGGAGTGATAGAAATGAATGGTTTGAATCTGCTTCATTGGACGCAGATAATGCAAAGTACTGCAAAGTATTCTGTAATGTGAAACTTTGTAATGTATCCACAATACTGCAGTTCCCCCATTTTCATGGTGTCCTTACTGATTGGGTTTCTAAGATGGGATTTCCAAGTGTACAGTATAGAACCAGCCTGGCTTTTCGAGGGCCTGGGAGGGCCAGACAGTTTTGGGACCCCGTTGTACTCCTCTCTGTGGAATGTGGGGAAATGCAGTCCCTTAGATATGTTGGCCCCTGACCATATACGGCTTTAAAGGTCAGAACCAGCACCTTGAACCGAATTCGGTATGCTGTAGGCAGCCAGTGCAGTGCACTCAGCCCAGGCTGAATGTGCTCCCACATAGGGAGACCCAACAACGGCCTGGTCGCTGCATTTTGCACCAGTTGCAGCTTCTGGATTTGGGACAAGGGCAGCCCCATGTAGAGAGCATTGCAGTAATCCAGTCTCAAGGTGACCATTTCATGGATCACTGTTGCCAGGTCACTGCGTTTGAGGAAGGGAACCAACTGCCTGATCAGCCGAAAATGGTAAAAGGCTGTCTTCGCAGTGGCTGCTACTTGGGCCTCCATCTTTAAGGAGGCATCAAGGAGTACTCCCAGACACCTAACCTCCGGCACTGGCATGAATGGTGCCCCATCGAAGGTCAGGAGTGGGATCCCTACCCTCGGGCCACTCCAATTCAGGCACATGACCTCTGTCTTTGTCAGATTCAATTTCAGTCAACTCATTCTAAGTCGACCAGTCACGGCTTTCAACGCCAGGTCCAGATCTTCCGGACTAGAGTCAGACTGGACATCCAACAACAGATAGAGCTGAGTGCCGTCTGTGTATTGGTGACAACCCAGCCCATGACTCAAAGCAATCTGGGCAAGGGGTGCATATAGATGTTACATAACATCTGGGAAAGCACCGTTCCTTGGGGCACCCCACAAACTAGCAGGTCCCTTTGGGACAGCTGTTCCCCAACGGCCACCCTTTGTCCCCAACCCTGAAGGAACGAAGAGAGCCATTGCAAGGCAGATCCCTTAATCTTGGTGTTGGTGATGTGGTGGGTCAGTAGTTCGTGGTCGACCGTGTCAAATGCTGCCAACAGGTCTAACAACAACAACATCGTTAAACCACCCCGATCCTCCCATGGCCTGGTTGGAAGCTGGACTGGAAGGGATGTAATGCGGAGGTGTCATCCAAAAAACCCTGCAACTGAATCGCCATGGCCCTCTCAATTAATTTGCCCAAATAGGGCAAATTGGAAACTGGCTGGTAATTAGCCAGTTCGGCCGGGTGCAAGGATGGGTTTTTTAAAGAGAGGGCAAACCACTGCCTCCTTTAGTGCCCCAGGGAACAATCCCTCAGAGAGGGACGTTGATAATCTCCCTTAGGACACCTCGTAGCCTGTTGCAGCCAGTTTTAATTCTGCCTGGGTAAACTAGTTTCACAGTAGTGGCCACTGGGCCCCGTTGTGTAGTGGGAAACCTGCAAGGAATTGTGGAGGCACCTCACTTTCCCTGTATCATCTTCCTCACACTATTTCCTCTTTCTCTCCTCTGGGCAACTCCCATATACTCACCTTTGCCTGCTTCCTTCTCTCCTTCCTTCCTTCCCACCCACCCACCCACCCAACCAATGTGCTTCTTTGATCTGCCTCTATCTTCAGCTAGATATATTTGCTTCATTTATGCCCTGCTGTTTTCCCAATGGGCACCCAAGCATTTTATATCATTCTCCTCACTTCCATTTTATCCTTGCAAGAACCCTGCAAAGTAGGTTAGGCTGAGAGAGTGTGACTGGCCCAAGGTCACACTCAGTGGGCTTCTGTGCCAGACTGGGCATATGAACCTGGATCTATCAGATCCTAGTCTGAAATTCTCAAACTTCTACACCACCCTGGCTTTCGTGGGGTAACAGTTGTTGAACATTACCTGGCTACCAGGCCTGGGCGAGTCATGCAAGTCCTGTGGTATCAAGGTGCCTGGTGGTCGCTGCTGGTCCTAGCCTCATCGAATCCTCACTCGAAGGCTAAAACAGCCATGGATATGGCTCTGCCTCCTCCCTTGCTGTCAGAAACCTAGGCTTGCGGCCTGGTAACAAAGCTCTGGTGGCCTAGGAATGCCCACTGAGGGAATCTGTTTCTTGACTCTATAGGCACTGCACCTGTTTGGAGGGAGTAACGCTCCCAGAGGCTGGTTTTTTTTTTAGAGGTTTCAGATATTTCTGTAAACCTGGAGCTTTTCTCAGGTTTGTTGGAAGATCTGTCTTGTCTGTTCATGGCTCCAGTCTCCAGATCTAAATATCCACAGACTCGGCCATGTTGAGAATTACATATTTTGATTGATGAGCACATAAATCAGTAGTTCTCAGAGCATGGGTTGGGACCCATAGTGGGTCACACCTCCAAAGTAGGTGGACAATAAAGCTAGGAGGGAAGAAGAAGATGTTGAACCAAGAGGGGACATTCTGGGAAGCTCAGGGGCAAAATTGGATGCACTGCTGCATAATGTGCAAAATAGCAATGAATTACAACCTGCTATGCACTAAAGCAATATATTTCTAAATAAGCGTGAACAATAAATTACAAGACTGTCAGTGTCACCTGATGTGGGACTTGTACCTTTTGTGCTGGGGAGGGAGGAAGAAGCGTGGAGTTACTTTGCAGGTGGGTCCCAAAAACTACATTAAATTTAGAACTGAGTTCAACTATTCCTCCATTTCTTGGAGAACTGCTGCCATAAATGAAAAAGCTTTGTGATAAAAAATCATTGTGATGGGGCTGTTTTTTGTTCTGAGGACCACCTTTACTTTTGTTACATCTGTTATAACAATTTGTTGTTCTTAGCATTGATATGCTCTTAGCGTTTCCCTTCCTAACTTTCCATTGAACATCCCAGAATGTTGCTTTTGTGATTCACTGGCTTGTATCACGTGCGGTTATAAATATTTTAAGCAGCAGTCTTCCTCAGTGGACACCTGTGATATAGGTGACTGCATTAATCTATCATCTGGCAAAAAGGGGGATTAAAAACAATAGGCCTAAATTCTTGTAATAACGGTTGCTGGTAAAAGGGCGTACGTGTGTACGAAACTACTTTAAAGACCGTGAGATACTAGTCAGGGTGCCATTTTCCCTTTCTTTGATTGCTGTCAAAAGCCCAGCAAGACCCACGCTAACTGCAGGGTGCCTTTATTGGAAAAGGAAGTTTGATTGTGTAGTTTTTTTTTAAAATGCAGTTTTATATGAAGGGGTGAATTTCGATAACTGTCATGTCTAATTATGATTCGTGCCAATGTTTCCTTTTTCTTTTGCAGAAAATCTAAAGGAAAACCAAATGGTAAAAAGCCAGCACCAGAAGAAAAGAAACTCTACCTAGAGCCAGAATACACGAAGTCCAGAATTACTGACTTCGAATTCAAAGAGTTAGTCATGCTACCACGTGAAATAGATCTCAATGAGTGGCTAGCCAGCAACAGTAAGTATTATGGCATTTTAACAACTAAATACAACTGTTACATAGTTTTTCACACAAGAAGTTTTTTTTAATTAAAAGGAATTTGATTTTGGGTATCTGCTGTTGAATGATACAAAACAGCTATGTGCAGCAAAGGAAAAATACTCCATTATTTACAAAATATGTTAGATGCTCTAGTGGTATGTGAAGATACCTTTAGCTTCCTTTTAAAATATTACTCAAATATGCTGACTTAGCTTACCCCAGTTGTAATTTGGAACTAGTGGCCTAAATACTGAAATTATTGTCTTCTTTAAAGATGTCTCTGTAAATATGAGAAAAGGTGCAAAGTGCTAGCTTACCTTATGTGCTGACTTTAGAGAGCAGCACCCTTTAGTAGCATCTGTAGCATTTAGCAGCATCCTTTAGCAGCATCCGTAACAGTCGCCTAATTATTCAGGCAGGTCTCAGGTCAGAACTTAACACTGCATGTCGTAAAGCTCTTTATCCTGACAGTTTTTTAAAGCAAGCACCTCTATGCTTTCTCCAATGTGGCGGTAAATGCCACTCGGGAATGGCCGTTTTCAGCAGGAAAAATGGTGGAAGGAGAGAGAATTAAACAGCTTCTGTTCTTTTATATTGAAGCTATTACAATGCCTTAAGACATGATAAATTTTTCTATTAATATTTTGGAAACAAACATAAAACAGCCTTGGAAACCAATCTTTATTATGTGGGTACAGAGAGACAGATATCAATCAATTCCTAGGGCTGCCTCTGCAAATTGTGTGTCTCAGGCTTGTTTGTGACCATTTCTACATTACAAGGTGGAAACTCTGAAGGTGTTTGTGGATGCTTTTCTACATATGTTCAAAATAAGAGTGGAGGTAGGTAGGTAGAAAATGTATTGTATATGGCCGTAGTCATTCACAATCTGAAATCATTTATCATAAAATGTACTTACAGCTATAGCAATAAAATACATCAGTAAGATATAGCAATATAATACATATTATCTAAGACTTAGCTTTAAAATCTGATAATTTCTAACAAACTAACTAGCAGAAGCTGTATCAGTTGATACCCTCCTAGTTGCTACATTTGCTCTTATTTTCCTGGCAGCTAGAGCAAAAAGTGCCGTCCTGTTGGAAACGAAAGAATCTGTATCCGACAACATGGAGATTAATTTATCAGAGTCCAAAAGAGGATGGAGACCAGTCAATGTATTGGCGAGAAATCTTTCCCTTGGTTCTGAGTACAAGGGACAATTTAAAACATAATGTGGCAGGTCCTCAATCGAGGTTCCACGGACACATATACGCTGATCTATGTTTTTTTTAATTATTCTTCTGAGCAGCATCTCAGCTGTCATTGACTGGAAACGTAATGATGAGAGTGCTATCCTGAGTTTATAAGTTGTAATTTCAGTCAACGCGCTCTAAGGTGATCTTTTTTTGATGGTTTTGTACCATGGAGCAAATTTTGCTTTACTGATTAAAAATTTGTCAATTAGGTCATCTTCTTTATAAATCCATTTCCTTAGATCAACATTGCTTCCCAAAGATTACAATAATTCATCTGGAATAGTATATTGGGCTGCAGTGTTTTTAAGGAAGGCCTGCCGGGTTTTGTCCATGTTTTGCATCAATTGATAGCTCAAATTGCTGAAGGAACCAGGATTTATTGGCTGATGTTTTTTCCACAATTTAAGAATTGCCATATGAGTGAGTGCTCTAACCGAAGGGAGGTCAAGTCCTGCCCTTAACAAGGCTGCTGGTTTCCCCTTTGGTAGGGTTAAAACGCATCTCATAAAAAAATTTGGATTGTTTCCAGATTACTAAGTAATTATTCTTGCCATCCCCAGATCTCAGCAAATGCATGATCACTTTAGAAACGAAAAGCTTTATAGCCAGTGCAATCAAAAAGCCACCTCTAGTACAGTAAAATCTCATTATTACTCCTGTTGTCTTGAGCGCTGCAGCTTTTATTAGCTTTAAATGGGCATCCCATTTCAGGGTCTCACTAAAAGTTACACCTAGGCACTTGTAGGTCCTGCACTGTTCAATAGCTGTGCCTTGTATACTCCAGTGGTATTTTTTTTGGTCTCTTCCAAAATACCATTGTTTTAGTTTTTGTATAATTAATTATTAGTTTTTCCTCTCTACAATAATCTAATTGTAGAGTTTTTCATCTCTACAGTAATCTACAAGTTGTCTAACAGTCTCTTTAAACCATTCCTTGTTAATGAAATTAGGACCATATAGTCTGCATACAACAACCCTGACACTTTCTGATGGCCTAAAGTCTGCGCAACGAATTCTGGTCCAGATAACTTCATAACAATATAATTTATGTAAAGGTTAAAGAGTAATTGCTTTACTCCCTTCTCTGTTTGGATTTCCTTAGTCAGTGAACCCGATATGCCCACTCTGATTCTTGCAACTGTATCTGAGTAAAGCTTGAGAATGAGGAACAATAGTCTCTTATCAACGTTGGTCTGTGTGAGCTTCTCCCAAAGCCAGCCCCTGTCAATTGAATCAGAAGGGTAGAGGGATATTGCACCAGACTTTACTACCTGAATTAAAATGGTTATTGGATTTGTGTCTACCATTGTTTGAACGCTTTTCTGCGAAGAAGTGAAATCATCCTGGCTACTCAGTGACAAAGATAGACAAGTATTCTGTGTGTGTGGCCAAATTTTTGGCAGCTGTTGCTAAGTTATATGATAACTAACTTTTAGGTTCTCCTCCTCTTGGATGAGGGTTTGCTGTTTATGACTTAGGTTGTAAAAACAGTAAGAAGTAAAGTAAAAAAGAAATACCATGATAAAGTATGTTCAGCATAGCATGACAGTCTTGTCTTGTTAGCTGTTGTATATCACTTACCATGAAACAAGCAAGCACTGAATCAATAACGCAGACCAAAGAGTGCCCAAGTAATATAGACAACAGAGAAAACGTTTATATAACAAGATAACACTATACTAACAAGGAATAACAAGGAACCACATGTTATCAGTGATAGCAGAATTACATCATATAATGCACAAGTACATAAGTTGTACAGAGGAAACAGAAGATAGACAAAGACTCCGGATTTACCGACTATATAAGAAAATGTTCTATTGATGATCGGGTGCCCAGTTGAGACTGATTTAATATAAGGATTGGGGTTTTGCCTGTATAAACTGTTTTGGAGGCTTCTGTACATTATGAGTGCTTTGTGAAGTTTGATGAAGTTTTTGAAGAAGTGACATTGAAACGAAGATTGAAATCCGGAGTCTTCGTCTATCTTCTGTTTCCTCTGTACTACTTATGTACTAGGATAGTGTTATCTTGTTATATAAACGTTTTTCTCTGTTGTCTATATTATTTGGGCACTCTTTGGTCTGTGTTATTTATGCAGTGCTTGCTTGTTTCATGATCCAGTGTACTATGTTATCACACTTGTATATCACTTATCCACATCCTATCCTTTGCAATGATTCATGAGTTAGAAAAAAGATCTGTTAAGGATCTAAGAAATATTGCAGTTGGTCTGGTTCTGAAAATCCCACATAATTTAGCATCATCATCATTTTCTGCGAAGTAACGGTAACACCTTGGACTTCTTTCTTTTCTCTTTCAGCAACAACCTTTTTCCACCACATCAATTTACAGTATAGTACAATATCTGAATTTTGTACAGGAGAGTCATGTCAGACCATGGCAGTGTGCAATACGTAAGTAATTGCTCTGTGTTTAATAATTGTGATAGTTTGGATTGTTTACCCAACAATGTAAGAGAAGGCTTTAAAGTTTGGTGGTGAAGTATGAGGGCCCCCCCCCCCCAAATTGTTTGAAGACAAGGCATAAGAAGACAAGTAAAAAGTGTGCCAGGTTAAACAGAATCTCAGCTCCCTTTTTTCCCTGTATTGTCAAGATTCACAGTAACAATTTCACAAAAATCCAGAGAACATGACCTTTTGCAGCAGTTCAGCACTCTTTGGGGTTGATGGTGACAATATGCTAATAATATAAATGATACTCTCTCGAGTTGTTTTAGCTATGTGAAATATGAGATCCTCATTGCAAAACAAGTTGTACTCTTCTCTGCCCCATCCCTATGGTGAGGGAAAAAATCTTCAGGGTTCTCCCCTTCCCCCGCCTTAACAGTTCTAAAATTCTGGAACAGAATTCTGCCTTTGGGAATGTTGCTAAACTGCACTTGAAAAGACAAAAGACAAGTTACGGGCTGCTAGCCTTCAAGAACTTGCTTCAGCTCAGGAATGGGAAATGGGTTTTAGCATATGGAGCAGAGGTCCATCAGTGGCTATTAGCCACAAGGTATAGATAGGGACTCTGGGGCAAGTGATGCTCTGTATTCTTGGTGCTTCGGGGGGGGGGCAAAAGTGGGAGGGCTTCTCGTGTCCTGGCCCTACTGCTGGACCTCCTGATGGCCACTGTGTGACAGAGTGTTGGACTGGATGGGCCATTGGCCTGATCCAACATTGGCTTCTCTTATGTTCTTAGGACCATTGAGAAGGCAACCTCCAGCTAATGTAGTTGCCAGAACAATGAAGTGTTGTGGTCAGTTTTCTTCTCTGCTGAGGAGGCTGATCCAGCATTTTGAAAAATAGTGGACTACTAAGAGTGAAAGAAAGTGTTGTTGCTTTGTCATAATCTTGCAAGAAAGTACTACTGGAGTTCTCATGCAAAATGTCAAACAACTTTTAAGGTCCTGTGATGTGAGAAGGTCTTGCATACTACTTGTGAGGATCTTTTGGTTCCTTTAAATATGCTGATTTTTCTAGGGATAAATAGAGCAGTGGTTAAATCTGCCCTTCCATATAGGAAAACATTAGCATTAATAGAGAACTTTTGGTTCTGGAAGCTAATACATAGCTCTCTCAGGTTCTTTGTTGCTTACTGTACTGTGACATGTCATTTGAACTTGGAAATACAGAAGAAAACCTTCAGACTGGTATCTGAATGGAATCTCTGCCACTCAGCATTCTAAAGTGTAGATAAATCAATTTATCTAATTTTCAGCATGGCCATATCTGTGAATACTTAAATCCAGAGCCAGCCCATGAACAGATGAGACAGATTTTACTACAAGCCTGAACAAACCACAGGTTTGTAGAAAAATCTGAAACCTTAAAAAATAATGGGGGGGTTAACCCCCACCAAATAATAGCAGATCTGACAGCCCCCTCTGAATCCCCACTTCACAGTGGATGCTCCCTGGGTGACCTTGGCCTGTTACCTCCTCTCAGCCTAACCTACCTAATGGGTTTTTTTGAGGCTAAAATGGAGGAGAGGAGAATGATGTATAAATGCAATAAATAAATAACTTATTCAAATGGAGAAAATAAATATGGCTGAACATGGGGGCAGATAAAAGGTTGATGGTGGATAGGAAGGAAAGAAGGAAGGAGGAAAAGGGAAAAGGCTGTTGGAGCTTTCAGGGTGAGAAAATAGTGGGGTGGGGGGAAATGATACCCCCCCACACACACACACAAATCCTTGCAGGTCCGTGGCAGGTCCGTGCTTGTGGCAGAAAGAAATGTTTTTCTAAAGGGACGTGTTCACAGAAGAGTTGGCCAGTAAAAATAATCTGGGACAAACCAGGGGCTGTTAAGACCTAGAAATAGCCTTTTTATTTATTTGTTTGTTTATTTATTTATTAATTACATTTCTATCCTGCCCCTGCCCATGCATGGGCTCAGGGCAGCTCACAATTAAGGGCACCATGTGCCAAGATATATAAAACATATAAAAACAAGATAAAACAACCATATCTTACAATTAAAGTGCTCGGTGATGTTAGTCCTTCAATCAAATTAAAGATGGTGTACTGTAGATGTAACACAGAATCCCGCTTCAGCGGTAACTGATCTATCACAATGCTGTGGCTCGATCTTCATATAGGGCCAGCCCACTACCCCGATGTTAGTAGTGATAATAGTTGGTGATAGTGGTGGGCGGCTCCTAATTAGAAGCCTGGCGGAAGAGCTCCATCTTACAGGCCCTGCGGAACTGTAAAAGGAGCTCCTTTGGGAGCTCGTTCCACCAGGTAGGAGCCGCCACTGAAAAGGCTCTGGCCCTAGTTGCAGCAAGCCTGGTCTCCCTGGGGCCTGGTATCACAAACCGATGTTGTGACATTAATGTTTCCTAAATTAGTTAAATGATTCAGTTCAATTCACTTCATAAAACACAAATGAAGATAATTATTTGCTGATCAGTTAGGGAATGTGGTTTTATAGGTGCAACAGAAAGTTCACAGTCAATGCACAGTGCTGTTCATTTTCTTTTGTTAGTATCCAGCATGTGAGACTTAAGAACGTACTTCTTCCTCCCTTGTGCAAGTCCAGGGGGCTGTGGGCTGCATAAATGTTCCTCTGTACCCTACTTTGGATGGATCCAGGGAGGTCAGCAGTGACATGAGAGAAGGTGTGTTGTCCCCAACCCCTTCTGCCACCCAGCGGCAGAGGTCCTGGTACAAGAGCCAACAATAGGCATGCCACATCTCTCACTTCCCACCTGTCAGTGCCCCAGACTGATTTGACACCCCAAATGGTAGTGAACCAGCACTGGGCTGAGTTGGTCGTGAGACGCAGAAAGATGTTGTAAGTGTGTACCAAAGTTCATTTGAGATCAGTGCTCAGTCAAATTACTGCATTACAAATGTTGAATGCACCAGTTGCTTAACCAAACAAGCATCATGTCAGGTAGCACTTTATCATGCATCTTAAACTCAATGCTAGTCAGGCATAGTTTTCACATAGTTGCTGGGATAGTAAACGTGTGTTTACAATGTACCACACGCACCCGCAGGTGGGCACTCAGATGGCACTAATGCTCTTCCATTAAAAAAGATCCTGCCTCCTCTCCAAAGGGGGATTAGGTTGGGGTCTTCGTTGTGAAGTCATACTGAGATCACAAAAAGCCCAGGGTGACTCGTGGGACCAAGCACCTACGCACTTCCAAGTTGGAGAGAGGGGGGAATAGAGGATTCTTGCCTGTTACTCTTTATCTTGGAAACCTCAGGAAGCAGCAAGGTATCTCTCTTGTTCAGTGCCTGTTCAGGGAGCGCTCTTCCCTGTCTCCAGAGATGGGTGAGTGTTTCTTTTTTAAACCACATTTTAAAATGTGATCACCAGTGGAGGGCTGTCAAATATGTTTGTGTATACTGAGTGATGTTATAGTACCAGAAGTCCTCATTCTTCCGCTCTGCCCGCCTCATGAAATCTTCCAACTCTTTCTATGAATCGTATAAATGCCATGTATTCCCACAGAATTTGCTTGCCACAATAGTGCTGGCCATTTGTGAGTGATCAGATACTAAACCAGAGCGAAAAATAACTTGAATGGGAAAAGCTGTTTTACATGGGGAGTAAAAAAGCTTCACAGTTTACCTCAGCTAAAACACTTTTGCTGGTATCTGTTGAAGAGCCATTGGAGACTGTGATTCCGAAACTCCATAGTGGGTAAATGCCTCACTGGTGAGAATTTTCTCTCTCTCTCTCATTGTTGTCTTTAAACTTTTCTCACTGTTTCTTTTTGTGCATCAGACTACTGGCATGGGGGGGACCCCTGGAGAATGTATTTATTCTGTGGCAATGACAATGGGCCATTGTACTTTGGGAGACCATTTGCCTGCTTCCAAGGTTAAAGGATAGGCTGTCAGATAGCAGCCTTAGTCAGGTGCCTGAGGCTGAATAGCCGTTGCTAAGGAACACTTCAAATATTGCTAGTTCCATGTATGGAATTACACTTTTATGTGTGCAATTCTACCCTCTGTCAGGGCCGTGCTTATTTTAATCCACATAAATGCATCAGTTTCATTACCTGCATACCCTGGGTTACATGTAGGCGGGTGAAATCACACACTTGTTTATCGCCATGTATGTTACCTTGAGATCCTGGGAGGAAGGAGGAACACTTTCCCTATGAAGAAAGGAAGAGGAACACCTTCCCTATAAAGAAAGGTTGAGGCGCTTGGGGCTCTTTAGCTTGGAGAAATGACGGCTGAGGGGTGACATGGTCGGGGTTTATAAGATTATGCATGGGACAGAGCAGGTAGAGAAAGAGGTACTTTTCTCCCTTTCTCACAATACAAGGACTTGTTTGCACTCAATGAAATTGCTGAGCGGCCGGGTTAGAATGGATAAAAGGAAGTCCTTCTTCACCCAAAGAGTGAATTCACTGCCATAGGAGGTGGCGGCAGCTACAAGCATGGACGGCTTCAAGAGGGAATTAGATAAACATATGGAGCAGAGGTCCACCAGTGGCTATTAGCCACGAGGTATAGATAGGGACTCTGGGGCAAGGGATGCTCTGTCTTCTTGGTGCCTGGGGAGGTCAACAGTGGGAGGGCTTCTAGTGTCCTGGCCCCACTGCTGGACCTCCTGATGGCACCTGGTATTTTTGGCCACTGTGTGACAGAGTGTTGGACTGGATGGGCCTTTGGCCTGATTCAACATT